>PVLA01006255.1:0-127812 GCA_004027455.1 Hydrochoerus hydrochaeris | reverse complement strand
GTCTGATTGCCCTGGCTAGTGTTTCCAGGACTATATTGAAAAGGAGTGGTAATAGTGGACATCCTTGTCTTGTTCCTGATTTTAAAGTGAAAGCTTTCAGTTTTTGTCTATTTAGTATAATACTGGCTCTTGGTTTGTCATAGTCGGCCTTTATAAGGTTGAGGTAGATGCTGTGTATTCTGATATTCTCAAGGGTTTTTATCATGAACATGTGTGGGACTTTGTTGAAAGCTTTTTCTGCATCCATTGAGATGACCATGTGGTTTTTGTTTTTAGCTCTGTTGATGTGGTATATTACATTTATTGATTTGCCTAAGTTAAATCATCCCTGCATTCCCAGAATGAACCCCACTTGGTCATGATGCATAATCTTCTTGATGATTTTCTGCTTTCCATTTGCCAGTATTTTGTTGAGAATCTTTGCATCAATGTTCATTAGTGAGATTGGCCTATAGTTCTGTTTTTTGGTTGGATCTTTCTCTGGTTTTGGTATCGGAGTAATACTTGACTCCAGGAATGATTTTAGGAGGAATGCTTTTTTCTCAATTTCATTGAAGAACTTAAGGAATACTGGCATCAAATCTTCTCTAAATTTGTTTTAGAATTCAGCTGTGAATCCATCCGGACCTGGGCTTTTCTTCGTTGGTAAGTTTTTAATTTCATTTTCAATTTCAATAGCTGATATTGGGTTGTTCAAAATTGCTATATCTTCTTGGCTGAGCTTTTGTAGTTCATGTTTCTCGAAATCTGTCCATTTCCTCTGTGTTTTCCACTCTATGTGAGTAGAGATTTTCAAAGTAGATATTCATGATCTTTTGAATTTCCATTGGATCTATAGTAATTTCTCCCTTTTTAGTTCTTATTGCATGAATTTGGGTTTTTTCTTTCTTTCTCTTGATAAGGTTAGCTAGGGGTTTGTCAATTTTTTTTATTCTCTCAAAAAAACAAATTTTAGATTCATTAATTATTTGTATTTTTTTTAGTTTCAATTGCATGGATTTCTGATCTAATCTTTACAGTTTCCTCTCTTGTATGAGCTTTTGGTTTAGCTTGCTCTTCTTTTTCTAGGAGCTTGTGATGGAGCATTAGGTTGTTTATTTGTGCTTGTTCTGTTTTCTTGATATGACAATTTATTGCTCTATATTTCCCTCTTAAGACCGCTTTCATTGCATCCCACAGATTACAGAATATTGTTTCCATATTTTCATTTAATTGTAGGTATTGATTTATTTCTTCTTTAATTTCATCTGTAGCCCACTGGCTGTTCAAAGTGCTGTTATTTAATTTCCATGAATTTATGTTGGTTTTACAATTTCTTTTGCAATTAATTTCCAATTTCAGTGCACTAGGGTCAGATATTATGCATGATATGATTTCAATACCTTTGCATTTACTTAAGAATGCTTTATGGGATTATATATGGTCTATTTTGGAGAATGTCCCATGTGCAGCTGAGGAGAATGTGTATTCTGATGCTGTTGGGTGGAACACTCTGTAAACTTCTACCAAGCCCATTTGCTCACCAGTATGATTCAATTCTGCTATTTCTTTGCTGGCTTTTCGTCTAGTTGATCTATCTCTTTGTGACAATGGGCTATTAAGTTCTCCTGTTATCATTGTGTTCTTGTGTATTTGGTTTTTCATGTCCATTATTATCTGTCTTATATTGTTGGGTGCTGCTGTATTTGGTGCATATATATTTATAATTGTTAGTTCTTCCTCTTAAATTTTTCCACTAACAAGTATGTAGTGACCTTCTCTATCTCCTTTAATCATTTTGGATTTGAAGTTCACTTTGTCTGAAAATAGAATACCTACTCCTGCTTTTTGCTGGGTTCCTGTTGCATGAAATACTGTTTTCCATCCTTTGACTTTGAATCTATGAGTTTCCTTTTGGGTCAGATGTGTTTCTTGTATACAGCATATTGTGGGACCCTGTTTCTTGATCCATTCTGCCAACCTATTTCTTTTTATAGGTGAATTGAGGCCATTTATATTTATGAATATCACTGATATGTACTGGCTCGACTTTGCCATGTTATGTTCCAGTTGTTTCTTTCTGCTTTTCCTCTTATTTAATTGCTTATCCTCCCTGGTGGGTTCTTTGTGTTGTTGTTTGGGCTTTGTGGTCATTTTTATCTCTGTGTAGTATGTCTTTCAGTACTCTTTCTAGGATTGGTTTGTTGGACAAGAATTTCTTCAGTTGTTCTTTGCCATGGAAGTATCTTGTTTCTCCATTAAATTTGAATAAAAGTTTTGCTGGGTACATCAATCTGGGTTGATGGTTGTTTTCTTTCAGGGCTTGAAATACCTCACTCCAAGTTCTTCTTGACTTGAGGGTTTGTGCTGAAAGTCTGCTGTGATTCTAATGGGCTTTCCTTGATAGGTGAGTTGTTTCTTTTCTCTGACAGCTTTTAGTATTCTTTTTTTATGCTGTATGTCTGAGATCTTAATTATTATGTGTCTGGGTGTGGATTTATGTTGATTGTGAGTGTTTGGTGTTCTATATGCCTCACTTATCTGCATATCAGTTTCTTTCCCCATGTTTGGGAAATTTTCTGCTATTATTTCTGTAAATACTTTACGTATGTCATTTGCCTGGACTCCTGTATCTTCGCTAATGCCGATTATTCTTATATTGTTGCTCTTGGCATCATCATGAAGCTTCTGGATTGTCATTTCATGCTGCTTTGTTATTTTTAAAAGTTCTATCCTTTCCTGATCACTAACTGTGATCCTGTCCTCAAGGTCTGAAATCCTATCCTCAGCTTCCTTTAGGCAACTTTGCACATTTTCAATAGAATTTTTTGTTTCTTGGATGTCTCTTTGAGTTTGTTTCATGAATTCTGCTTTTGTTTATATTGTTCATTTGAAGTTTCAATCAGTTTCCCATGCTCATGTACTTTTTTCTCTAGTTCTTTTTAGCTGCATTCGACAACTCCTTTACTAAAGTTGTTATTTCTACCTTTACATGGGAGAGTACTTCTAATTTGATTTCCTCTTTAGCCTGATGCAGTTTTTTTATTTCACTTGCTATCTTTTCAGAGATTCCCAATGTGTTACTTTTGGGGTCCTCTATTTCAATGTCTCCTATACTTGCTTCTGGTGAACTATATGTTTGAGACTGAATTTGCTTTTTCATTTTGTCATTTTCACTCTGCCTGGTGTTTTCTACGTGTAGGAGGGGATCACACATACTCTTTTCAGACACACCAAAGTGTTACAGTTAGTTGAGGGGGTTTTACTCCTGGCCCTATTTATCCCCTGTACACTTCTATTTTAGGGGCATACTCACCACATTGATGCAGTTAATCAATTGTAGTCCAAGGTTCGCCACCTGGGAGCAAAGTTCCCAATTTTCTCACAGTAACTGGAGCCTGCTGAGGTCTTTTTATGTTCCAGGTGGTAGGCTGGCTCAGCTAAAGCAATCCAGGGCTGTTTTCATTCTTGGGCAGAACTCCTCAATGTTCCTGATGGCAGGGTGGGTCCACGGTGGAGGTTACAGTCAGCTTACCCCTGATGCAGGCTTCTGCTAAGTTCTGTGTGGCAGGGCAGGCCCTCGGGGGAAGTTCCAGGCAGTTTACGCCTGATGCAGGCTTCTGATATGGAGTTTATAAACAGAAGCAAAATTTTACTGAAGGCTTTTTTTTATGAACCGAATTGTCTTCATGCAGAAGTGTTTGTGAGCAGAGTTAAGTATATACTCTTGAGTCTATGAAGAATTTTAGAGCTTTTGTAATAAATGCAGACTTGCTGAACACAAGCAGCCATCTCCACGAAGTTAATCGTGTTGTAAGCTACAAATACTATGTTAAAAGTCTAGTGCTAAAGAGATCCCATCACATTAGAGAGAGAAAGAATTGGGAAAGTGAAGCACGCAGGAGATCCACAGGAAGCACCGGTATTCAGAAACTGAACAGGCAAGCAAGGCCTGATTCGTATCAACAGGGAAAAGAAAGCCACTAGATTGCATCCAGTATGGGAGGATTTAGAAATGAAGGCAGCAATGACTCTGGATCACAACACCCCTTGGAACCCAGGTCTAGCAAACTGGCCATTTTGGGAGTGGTTATAACATCACCAGAGAAGAGGGTAGTGTTGTAGATGTAACTGGACCCCTGCTGTAGGGTGATAACTACCCTCCCTACACCCTGGGAGAAGAAACTCTGCGAGGCTGAGATTTGCTGTTTAGGGCCCAAGAAAAACTGAAAGCCAGAGAAAAACTCAGAGGACAAAGACTAAGCTAGTACCAGATGGCTCTTGCTTAAGTAAAGAGCTGTGGGGAGGGCACTGATTAGGGACCAAGAGGGGGCCACTGAGAGAACCATGCCTTAGGAAGCTGAGGACTGCAACTGGAAACTCAGGAGGCAAAAATGAATTAGGAGCAGTGCTAGAGCAGGCAGTCCTCCTTGTTCTCTCCAACACAGGAGAGTCCTGTGTTCACATGCTATGCTGCTCTCCAGCTCAATTGGAAAATGTCCAATCGTACGACAATGGCCAAAATCTGCAGCTAGCCAGACCCACAGGAGTGAAACCAAAACTATTCAATTACAACATTTGAAAGGTAGAAAATCTTAGAAGTGTGTCCAGGCACCCAAGTCAATTCACTCACTGGTAGACAACTGGCTGCAGGACTCTTAGGAGGGGGACAGATGAGTAAGTTGTAGGAATGGGCTGTGGATGAGAAGGGTGAGGGGAAAAGTTACCTTGTGAGCACAGTGACACTCTTGGGACTGTGGAAGTGCAGGAAATAGCCAGTGCCAGTATTTCTTGCCAAGCATCTTCACATTTGTGGGGACACAGATTCCTTCCCTTTTCTCCCCAGCTAGATCACAGGCAGGGGCTTAGCTATCTCCCTGATTCTACCTGATCCACACTCCAGCTGGTTCCCAGGTGGGGAAAGAACTCACTGGTTGAGCTAAGAATGTATTATAGGTGGGACTGAGAGAGATGGTTTAATTTTGTGTTTTTGTAACTTTTTTTGTCTTTTTTTCTTATGTCTTTCTCCTTTCATACATGTATGGGAGGTAATACTTTATGCAGATGAGGAGAATGAGAATTAACTTGTGCTTAAATTTAAGTGGTACTTTTCATTAGCAAGTCACCAAAACTGCACCAAAACCATGTACAGATGATTCAAACCAAAGCTTTCTGTCAATACATGAACAGGATCCCAATTTCTCACTGCTTCCCTCAACTTCCAATGTCATTTCCTTCTCTTTGTGTCCCCTCTCCCACTGTCACAAATATTCTTTCAAACCTCATCTACACCAGCCATTCATTCCAGTTATAAAACTTACAAGCAAAGCTCATTTTCCTTTATTTTTTATCTATTTTTTCTCCTGTTTTTTTTTCTGATGTATTAGCTCCATTTCCTTCTTTCTTTCTCTTTCCTTTTTCCTCAACATTTCATACTACCTATCAGTAGTAATATATTGCAGTCTTCATTGGCCTTTGAATAAAGAATAAAATTATTAAAACAAATATTAATGTACACAATTGACATATGGGCCACTCTGAAGTTGCAGAATAATTGGTAGAAGTTTTCTCCATACCCTACTTATATTTCATGCCAACTGAGTAGGCTGAAGAGGTGTATTAATACCAAAACATAGCCTAAGCAAGATCCCATCATGGGAAAGCATAAATTGAAGAAATCTCCATAAGAATAACTGAATTTTCCTCACTAATCCTCAACTCTCAGCCCATATATACAAAAAAGTATGAGCAAACAAGGCAACAAGATGCCTTCCAAAAATCCTAATTATTCAAAAGTTAATGTCATGGACACTAAAAGGGAAGAAATAAAAACAAATGACAGAAATATATAAAGATAAACAAATAAACAATAATAAAAACCTGTAGGAAGTTCAGTGAGCTCAAAAGATAATGTAAATGAAGTGATAAATGATTTAATTGATAAATGATCAATGGGTTTAAAGTAGATACAAAATGCTGGTTTAACTAACCAAGATAAATGACCACTTTAATAAAGATCATTTATAGTCTATAAATCATGAAAGGATAGCCAACAAAAATGCTGGATATAAAAGTTCTATTGAAAGTAGGGCCAGCAAAAGTGACTAATGAGAGAGAAAAGTCTCAGAACTAGAAGATAGTGTTGATGCAGTTGATTATACAACTAGAGATGCTATAAAAACAAGAAGCGATCAAAGAAATTGTACCTAACAACTGCTAGATGACTGAAAGAAAAGAAGCCTATATTTTAGGAGTTAAGGAAAAATCAGAGGAAAGCACAAAACATATAAAAGGATATTTGAAGAAATCATGGCAGAAAAATTTCCAATTTTAGAGAAAGAATTCAACTTCCAGGTAAACAAGGCATAGAACTCCAAATAACCATGGTCAGAAAAGAACTTCTTCATGAAACAGTATAGTAAAATCCCAAAGTCCAACACAAGAATAGAATTTTAAAGGTGTTAGAAAAAAACACCAAAAAGAAAGCATTCCTTCTAAATCACAAACAAGACCAGAGTGTCCACTCTGATCTCGTCTCTTCAATATAGTATTTTGAAACTTTATTCAGAGAATTAGAGAACAGAAATAAATAAAAGGGATTTGAATATAGAAGAAGGCAGTTGATAATGTCTTTTACATCGTGGATGCAACACTTCACCAGAAGATGCTTAGAACTAACAAATAAATTCAGCAACCCACAGCATATGAGAGGGACACACAGAAATCAGTAGCATTTCTATGTACCAGCAATGAGCCCACTACAAAAGAATTCAGAAGAAATAATTCCATTCGTAGTAAAATCAACAATATTAACTGCCTTGGAACTAACCTTCCCAAAGAAGTGAAAGGTATCTATAATCAAAACTACATTTCTCTGAAAAAGAGATTGAAGAGGACAGGACAAACTGGAAAGATATCCTGTTCTTGAATAATGAAAACTAATATCATTAAAAGAGCCATATTACCAATATGCCATTAATTTGTTTTACAGAAATAGAACAATTCTCGATATTGTACGGAATGAGAAGAAACCAAGAATAACCAAAGCAATTCTGGGCAACAAGGGCAAGGTGGGTGGCATTCAAGTTTTAATACAATGTCCCAATAGTAAAAATAGCTTGTTCTTGGCACAAAAGCAGACATACTGAACAATGGAGTACTATGGAGGACAGAGAAACAGCTCCAAGCACTTTCAACCATCTAATTTTCTACATATTGAACAATTACATAGGCTAGAGAAAAAGATTCCCTCTTTAATACATGGTGTTGGGAAAACTGATAGCCCACATGCAGAAGAATGAACCTCGATCCATATATCTCACCTTGTACCAAAATAAAAAAAAATGGGTCAAAGTTCCATATGGAAAAACAGAAACACTAAATCTGCAGGTAGAAAAGAATGATAAAACTATTGAATATATAAGCATAAGCAAAGTCTTCCTGAGCAGAACCTCAGTTGAACAATAAAGCAAAGAATCAACATATAGGATTTCATCAAATTAAAAAAAAAAGCTCCTGCATAGCAAAGGGAAGCAAGAGAGTAAATAGATAACCTAGAGAATGGGAAATTTGGTTTTGCTCACTACTCCTCAGACAGAGGAGGTTTATCTATAATCTACAAAGAACTAAAAAAAATTAGATCAGCAAAAGTAATAGACAATAAAAATAGGCAATTCAAATTAACACAGTTTGCAGAAGAAGAAATACAAATTGCCATTAGATACTTGAAACAGAGTTCAGTGTCTTCCATCATCAGAAAGATGCAAATCAAATCACTGCTGAGATTCCACCTCACTCCTATAAGAATGGCCATTATAAAATACAAACAGAACATATATCCTGGTGAGGGTCTGTGTGTGTGTGGTTATACATTAGTGGTAGGAATATAAACTATTACAACCATATTGAAAATTAGTATGGACATTTCTGAACAAAATAAAATAGAAATTCATTTTATTTAACTAAACTCTCTTGAGTATCATATTAAAAACAGATGCGTGTGCTTGTTTACAACAGAACAACTCACAATAGCTAAATTATGGAATTGGGCTATATGCCCATCAACAGATAACTGTATAAAGAAAATGTGGTATAGATATGCAATGGAACGCTACTCAGTCATGAAGAAAGAAAAATCTGAGTCTTCTACAAGAAAATGGATGGGTCTTGAGACCATGTTATTAAGTGAAATAAATAAGTCACAAAAAGGTTACATATGTCATGGTTTATACAATATGAGAGCCCTACAATGTAAATAATTTAAAATGCCAGATAAAGGATCCATGTAAGAAACAGGAAAGTAGACTCTATAGCTATGGGAAGGGAATCTGGGGATGAAGTGAGAGTGGAGCCCAGAGGAAGTTTTGAAACCCAAGTCAAATCTAATTACTATGCTTTGCAGAGCTATCTTAATAAAAGGTGTAAAGAATAATGAAGTTTACAGATGCCTCCTTCAGGAAAAATGCTTGCGCTTGCATTTTACTTTGGAAAAATTTATTGAAGTGCTAAAATACAAGAAGCACTTGGCAATATAATAAAGTCCCTTTTACAATGAGTACTGAATTCAGCTCATGTTTATATTATACTACTGTTAATTGAAGTCTATTCATAAAACTTTCAAGTCTTAGTGACAGATGATTGTTTAGAAATTCACAAAACGTTATCCCCTTCACTTATATGAAAGCAAACAGGCAGAGAGGTGGACAAGTGTCAATTCTAGGGCTAGACTCCACAGTACAGTGGTCCTTACACAATATTACATGCTCAAATAGTGACATGTCAGGACTAATTGATGCTTTTACTTCAAAAGTCATTAGAGGTAAATTGAATCCACATAATATTTTACTTTATTTTGTTTTGGCTTTTGAGATAGGTTCTCACTATGTAGTTCAGGCAACAAAATATTTTAAATATTAAACATTTCTAGATGACTTCTAAATATAAAATTCCTTCTTAGTATTCTTGACAGTTTGTCGGGAGGCTTTTGCTAAGTAGTGAGAAAAATAGGCTAGAAGATTCCACACCACAAAATGTGGTGTTTTTTTTGTGAGTGTGGACAGTTGAAAATTTCCAAACACATGAAGAAAGTGATGTCTTTTAGAATTGTTTTATTTAGTAAATAAAACTATCAGCAGATAAAGAGTTAAGTTTAAAGTATCTTAAACTTTATTTTTCAAATTATGGTGAATTTAAAACAAGCTATAGTATTTGTTTCTTTTTTCCCCTTTCATAATGTATAAGAGTTCTATCCCTTTCTGACCCCTTTGCTCCCTGCTGGTGTAGTTGGTACTGCTCTCATGTCCACATTGGGATTAATGAGCTGTGTGTACATTTTCTTATCTGCTTTAAAGTCAAGAGCACTACATTTGCAGTTCTTTACTTTGGTTCCTATGCTCAATGATTCATATTCTCAGTTGTACTGAGAAAGAAAATGAGTATATATAGTCTGCCCTTTTGACCAACAAATAAACAAGCTCACAAATGCTCACTTGAAATCCAATTTAAGTTCAAATAACAGGCCTTGGGTTGAACAAAGATTTTCTAACAAATTTGCAAAGAATGAGTCCATTCCCTAATGCTATTTTAGGGCTCTAACTGAACATGCTGAAGTGAACATATTAAACATGGGAGGGCAGGCATGCCACTTAAGATCATCATATCAATCATAACTCCCTGTGTGTTACACCCCCACTGTTTCAAGTGAAGCACATGATAATTGACCTGCTAATCTTAAGTTTTATAGCAACTCCATTGAAAATGTGTTTGTAATGCAGACTTTGATTTATTTCTCATATATTTACTAAAGTGCCTGCTATATGAGTTTTGATTGACAAACATGGTGAATATTTAAATTGTAAAAAAAATTTTATTACAGTAAAAGACACATTGCCATTAGTCTCCCTCAAAATACCTTGGCTCACTTGAGACACACTTGTTACATTATTCCCATGGCTTTTGAAGAAGTTCTGAGAATTCTTTGTGTGTGTGCATGTCTTTAGTTGCATTGCCATTACTTCCTCCATGTCTTGGTTCTATTCAAAATGTTTACCTGTCATAGTCATTTTGAGTTTGGGCAAAAGCCAGGAGTCACCTGGTGGCAGATCCTATGAATAAGGTGGATGAGGAAACACTATAGTATTTCCACAAGCCTGCCTTTCTGTTGGATGGCACAGCACCAGAAGTTAGTGGATATTTGATCGCACCTTGTGAAGACACTCCAATACACTAAACGTGCTCCCAATGCACACCCCGTCACTTATTGCTTTCTTTGTTTAGAAAACATATGCTTCTTATATTCATTTTCAATGAAGACTACAAATGAATTACTGCAATGTTGAGCCTTAAAGGAATATCAATTCACTTTTTTAAAGATCTGAAGGTCAGAAATTTAAAATGAGCCACTTTAAGCTAAAATTTAGGCCTCAGCAAGATTGTATCATTTTTTAAAATTTTTTATTTTATTTTAAAAAGGAGTAAAACTAAATATAACAAAAAGAACAAGGCAGATGAGAAGAAAACAATCTAAGTGACACAGTTTTCAAAGCAAGACAAGACATCTACAGTGGCTACCATCATGTCTCTTGTTTTCTTCTGAATGGTTCTCTATATCTTCACACATAACAAATTCATACAAAACAAAATAGTATAAAACTGATAAGAACAGGGTAATGAAGTCATTATAGGCCTTTAAAACCAGATAGTAGAAAAATTTAAAATGGCTTCCAAAATGGCTCTTGTTTCCTTCAAAATAGATGTCCATACCTTCATGTATGTTGAAATTAAGCAATACAAAAGAGACTAAAACCACTCTAAACATAGAACAGAAGCATTATTGGATTTCACAGCATGATGATATGAATTCATCAATAAATACCATAATGTCTCTTTTTCTTCAAAATAGCTGTTCATTTCATCACACATAATATAATCGATTCTCATAAACTGTTTAGGAGAAGTTCTAGGCATGTATAAGCTTCTACATGTGTACTTATCCTTTCTGCATTGGAGCAAAAACAAAGCAAAGCAAAACAAAAAAAAAGATTAGTAGAAAAATAAGAAATATAAGACAAATAAATAACCATAGCAAAGAGCCCATAACAATAATGATACAGGCCTTCAAAACATGGTGGTTGAAACCAAACTAAGGTTGATATTTTACATAGTGATCTTCAAGAGTGACTCAGGTCACCTGCTACAAACATGCAAAAATGTTCCAGTCCTATGAATATTAACTGCTTTGTTCTATGAACTTATACAATTTATAGCACAATCATCTTAGCTATCCTAAGTGTGCTTATACAAATTTAGATTTTTTTTCTTTTCTCTTCCTTTATCTTTTTCTTGCTTTTCTCTGAGATATTATTTTTCCCCTTTGAGATGATTCTTCTCCTTTCACTGTATTTATTGAGGATTTTGTATCTTATAAACTCTTACCATTTCTTACACTAGGGAGACAATATGGTATTTACTCATGTGAGTTTGATTTCACTTATGAGTATGCTCTCAAGTTGCATCCACTTACTTAAAAATATCTCAATGTGATCATTCTTTATAGCTGAGTAGTACTCCATTGTGTAAAAGTACCACATCTTTTTTACCCATTCCTCAGTTGATGGGCATTTAGGTTGTTTTGAAGTTCTGGCTATTACAAATTGTGCTGCTATAAACATGGGCGCACATATATCCCTGTTGTATGATGTTTTCAGTTCTTCTGGGAGTATGCCCAGAAGTGGAATAGCTGGTTCAAATGGGACTTCCCCTCCCAGCTTATTGAGGAACCTACAGACTGACCTCCACAGTGGTTGCACCAGTCTACACTCCAACCTACAGTGCAGAAGAGTTCCTTTTTCCCCACAACCTCTCCAACATTTGTTGTTGGTAATTTTCTTTATGCTGCTGTTCTTTCTGGAGTAAATTTAGTTTTGATTTGCATTTCTCTAATGACCAATGATGCAGAACATTTTTTCATGTATTTATTCACCATTTGTATTTCTTTATCTGAGAAATGTGTGTTCATCTCAGATGCCCATTTTAGATTGGGTCTTTGAATTTTGGGGGTCTGATTTTTTAAAAAATTCTTCATATGTTCTAGAGTGAAGTCCTTTGTCTGAGGGACAGTTGACTAAGAATTTTTCTCAATTTGTGGGTTTTCATTTTACTCCGTTGGAGATATCATTTGGCATGCAAAAACTGTTTAACAAAATGAGATCCCAGTTATTGATTCTGGGAAGTTTTTCCAGTGCAGTTTGATTTTTGTTCATGAGTTCGCTGTCTACCCCTATGTCTTCAAGATTTTCATCTACATTGTCTTCCAACAGATTTAGTTTTTCTGTTTTAATATTTAGATCTTTGATCCATTTTGACTTTAGCTTAGTATATGGTGATAGGTGTAGGTCTAGTTTAATTTTTTGACATATGGAGAGCCAGTTTTTCCAGCACCATTTATTAAAAAGACTATCTTTCTTCCAGTGAATGTGTTTGGCCCCTTTATTAAAGATGAAGTGGCTGAGTGTGTCTGTAGTTGTGGTTCTATCTTCTAATCTATTCCATTGATCTTCAGGTCTGTTTTTATTACAGTACCATGTTGATTTTATTATAGTAGCTTTGTAGTATAAGTTCAAGTCAGGAACTGTGATGCCTCTTGCCTTGCCTTTGTTGCTCAGAATTACCTTTGCTATTCTAGGTCTTTTCTAGTTCCAGATGAATTTTAGGAATGATTTCTGTGAGGTATGCTAGTGGTATTTTGATTGGAATTGCATTAAATCTGTGTAACAATTTTGAGAGAATGGCCATATTCACAATATTTGTTATTTCTGTCCATGAACAGGGAATGTTTTTCCATTTTCTGAGATCCTCTTCAATTACTTTTTTCAGGGTGTTATAATTTTCCCTGCATAGGTCATTTACTTCTTTTTTTAGATTGGTTCCTAAGTATTTCATTTTTTTGGATGCTGTTATGAAGCCTGTGGCTTCTCTTATTTCTCTCTCAGTGATTTTGTTGTTAGTGTATAGGAATCCTATTGATTTTTGAGTGTTGACTTTGTATCCAGCTACATTATTGAATCTATTTATTATACCTATGAGTCTTTCAATGGAGTTTTAGGAGTCTTCTACGTAGAGTATGATGTCATTTGCAAATATTGATAATTTAAATTCTTCTTTTCCTATCCTTACTTGTTTTATTTCTCTCTCTTATGTAATAGCTCTGGTTAGTATTTCCAGCACTATATTGAGTCGGAGTGGTGATAATGGATATTCTTGTCTTGTTCCTGATTTTAGAGTGAAGGTTTTCAGTTTTTGGCCATTTAATATGATGCTGGCAGTTGGTTGCCATAGATGGATTTTATCATCTTGAGGTAAAGACAATCTATTCCAATTTTCTGTAAGTTTCTTACCATGAATGAATGTTGGACCTTACCAAAAGCTTTTTCTGCATCTATAGAAATGATCATATGGTTCTTATATTTGTTTTTATTGATATGATGGATTACATTTATTGATTTGCATATGTTGAACCATCCCTGCATTCCTGGGATGAATCCCACATGGTCATGGTGTATAATCTTCTTGATGATTTGTGGCATTCGCTTTGCCAATATTTTATTGAGAATTTTTGCATCTATGTTCATTAGGGAGATTGGCCTGTAATTCTCTTTTTTGGTTGGATCTTTCTCTGGTTTTGGTGTCAGAGTAATATTGACTTCCAGGAATGAGTTAGGAAAAATTGCTTCCCTTTCAATTTCATTGAAGAGTTTGAGGAGTGTCGGCATTAAGTCTTCTTTGAATTTCTTGTAAAATTCTGCAATAAATCCATCAGGACCTGGGCTTTTCTTTTTTTGGTAAGGTTTTAATTATAGTTTCAATTTCATTAAGTGAAATTGTGTTATTCAGCAGTTTTACATCTTCTTGATTTAGTTTTGATAATACATATATTTCTAAGAATGTGTCCATTTCTTCTGTGTTATCAAGTCTATGAGAGTACTGGTTTGTGAAATATGTGTTGATGATCTTCTGTATTTCTACAGAGTTGTAGTGATTTCACCCTTCTCATTCCCTATTGCATGAATTTGAGTTTTTGTTTCCTTTTTAAAATAAGATTGGCTAGGGGCTTAATAATTTTATTTATTCTTTCAAAGAACCATTTTTTCATTCATTTATTCTTTGTATTTTTTCTTAGTCTCTATTGGATTGATTTTTGTTCTGATCTTTACAATTTCCTCCCTTCTTTTGGCTTTGGGCTTGACTTGTTATTCTTTTTCTAGATGTTTAAGGTGTAACATCAGGTTGTTTATTTGTGTTTGTTCTGTTTTCCTTATGTGGGAATTCACTGAAGTATATTTTCCTCTGAGGATGGCTTTCGTTGCATCCCACAAATTCCAGTAAGTTGAATTTTATTTTCATTTGCTCGTAAATATTGTTTAATTTCTTCTTTAATTTCCTCTGTGACCCACTGATTGCTCAGGAGTTTATTATTCAATTTCCATGTGTTTTCATGGTTTTTGCAATTTCTTCTATCATTAAGTTCTAGTATCATGGTGCTATGATCTGATAACAGGCATGGGATAATTTCAATTCTTTTGCATTTAATTAAGCATGTTATGTGAGATAGTATATGGTCTATTTTAGAGAATGTCCCATGTGTTGCTGAGAAGAATGTGTATTCTGATGATGTTGGATGGAACACTCTGTATATGTCTACTAAGTCCATTAGTTCACAAATGTGATTCAGTTCTGTTATTTCTTTGTTGATTATCTGTTTAGTTGATCTGCATTTTTGTCTCAATGGCATGTTAACTTCTCCCGCTATAATTGTGTTATTCCTTGTTTGATTTTTCATTTCTATTATTTGTTTTACGTAGCTGGGTGCTCCCAAATTTGGTGCATAGATATTTAAGATTGTTATCTCTTCCTCTTGAAGTTTCCCCCTATCTAGTATGTAGTGAACTTCTTTATCTCTTCTGACTATTCGTGGTTTGATGTTCATATTTCTGCAAACAGAATGGCTACCCCTGTTCTTTTTGGGTTCCTGTTGCATGGAGTATTTTTTCCATCTTTTGATTTTCAGTCTATGAGTTTACTTTAGGCTTAGATGTGTTTTTTGTATACAGCATATGGTTTGATGTTCTTTCTTGATACATTCTGCCAGTGTGTTTCTTTTAATTGGTGAATTGAGGCCATTTACATTAATGATTATAAATGAAATGTGTTGCTTTATTTTTGACCTGTTATCTTTCTGTTGTTGATGCTGAACTTTCTGCTCTGTTTGTTGACCTTGTTTAGTTTTTTTTATGTTTATCTATAATGTTTTTCAGTATTCTTTGCAGGTTTGGTTTGGTGGTCATGATATTTTTCAGCTGTATTTTATTTCTCCATTTTATTTTGTTTTATTTCTCCATTGATTTTGTAGGATAATTTTGCAGGGCACATCAGTCTGGGTTGGAAATTGTTTGCCTTTAGGATCTGAAATACTTCACTCCATACTCTTCTTGACTTCATTGTTTGTGTTGAGAAGTCTGATGTGATTTTGATAGGCTTTCCTTTATAGGTGATCTACCTCTTCTCTCTTTTAATATTCTGTTCTTATTTTGGATTACTGGGATTTTGATTATTATAGGCCTGGATGTAGTTTTATTTTGCTTATGGCTATTTGGAATTCTATATGCTTCACTGATATGTATGTCAGTTTCCATTCTCATATTTGGGAAATGCTCAGTTTTTACTTGTGTACATAAACTTTTCATATCATTTGTGTTGTCACTTTCTTTTTCACCTATACTTATCAGTCTTATCTTTCTTTGCATCATCTTGCAGCTGTTTTATTGTTATTTCCTGATTCCTTGTTATTTTTAAAAGATCTTTTCTTTCCTGTTCAATAGCTGCAATCTTGTCCTCAAGGTCTGAAAGTCTATGTTCACTTTCATTGAGGTGGTTTTACCAACTTTCAATGGAATTTTGATTTCCTGTATATCTCTTTGGATCTGTTTCATGAATTCTGTTTTTTTTCTTATATTGTTCATTCAAGGTTTCCATCTTTTTGCATTGTTCCTCTAATTTTTAAACTATGTCTTCTTTAGTTGTGTTCAGCATTTCTTTTATTACATTTATCATTTCTTCTTTTTACCTGGGAGATTATTTCTATTCTGAGTTCTTTTATAGCTTCCTGAAGTTGTTTATTTACTTCAATTGCTATCATTTCAGGAGTTTCAGGTGTACGGCTTACATTTTGTTCTATGTCCATGTCTCCCAGGCTTGCTTGGGATGTGCTGGAGGTTTGAGATTGCATTTTGCTCTTTCGTTTTGTCATTGTCCTATCTATATTCAATTTGGGAAGCTGAATGCAAGCTCTTAGTTGTTTTTTGGGTTGAGAATATCTATTCCTATTGCAGGGAGTTTCCTTGGTTAAGTACAGGTCCTTAGACAGATCTTACCAGATGGCTCCAGCCACTTGGGATAGCTGGGTGCCGCCATACCAGTCTAGGATCAAAGCGCCAGGTGGAATGTGGGCAATTAAGCAATCGCTGGGTGGGCCTGGATAGGCCCAGAGGGACCTCCTAGTGAGTCGTTTGGTGATGTACAAGGCCGAGCGGGGTCTTACCAGTCTCCCTGCAAAGCACCAAATCTTTAATAACTCTTATTGCCAAGTGCTATAAGATTTTGGTTTTCTATGTTGTTCTTAAAATATAAGCTCTGTGAAGAGAGATTTTTCTTTGTTTTGTTTCCTGGACCTTACTCAATCTTGAACAATCCCTGCTCTCTGGTGTGTTCTCAATATATGTTGAACTCACTTATAATTGCACTTCTGTATGAATTATTTTCCTACCCCAATGTATATTCATGGCAACAAGGACTATGTTTCATATAAAATTTTCAAAGTCATGTATTCTAGATGCTAAACACCTGTGACTGCATCACTATGATTTTTCCTGCCCCATAAAAAGTTACCCTCAGCTCCACAATTCTTATTCTGACCTGTTTTGCTTCTTCATTTAGGGAGACTTCATTTGAAGTTATTTTTGCATAAGAGAAAAAAACTTCCCTTCCATTACTCATGACATGGAGGGGACAGACAATTGCTGGAATTTTCTTAGAGGCCTGCACTACAACCTCTCTATATGGATGGGAAAAGAAATACCAGAAATACAGAAGCCACAACAATCTATCTCATCCTTGGAAATAAATTTAAAATAAGGTTTTTATTAAAGATATTCTTCTATTACTTCATTAAAAATTTTGTTTTACCCTTTTTCCATAAATTAAAAAAGTAAAGAAAGCTTAGCGAGATGGGTGCATGTGTAACAAGTTTGCACGACAGAGCTCCTTCAAACAGGAATAGGAGCTACTTGCTCTATATCAGTTGAATAAAGAGAACCTGGTAAAAACTTAAAAAAAGATAAGTTTCAGAATAAATCAAATTTATTTTACATAGTTTTTAAAGTTGCAATATAGTTTAAAGTATATTTGATGGCTGTGGATATATTGAAAACAAAACACAAACATCAGCATCTGATGTGTGGGTATCAAGCAAAGAATAGCAAGAGTCTGAATCACTAGATTGCTGTGTGATTAGAACCTAAACTTATGCAAAAACATGTATTGCAGACTCTAGTGACATAGACTGAAGCAGGGATAGCACAAGAAACAGGGGGTTATTCCCAAGTAACAGGAATGTGTCGGATAGAAAGTCTTTCAGATGTATTGAGCAAAAGAGGACAGGTCATGCGCATGGTCCAGTGCATGGTGCTGTTTCTGGATATCTGAGCTCTGTGTGTTTGGTGTGTCCAACACCAGCATGTGGTAGTTTCCTCTTTCCAGGTTAAGTATCTTAACAAATGGTGAGGTTATCTCATTTCATACAGTGAGGAAATATTTAGGGGTTGGTCTATGTAGAGATTGACAGACATGGGGTATTATATAGAAAAAAGTCATTTTTTTCTATTAACATACACAGCAATACACATGACATTTAAAACATAGCACACAAGATCTAAATAAAAATGTACTTTAATTTTGGTTACTTTTTTTTAAATTTTCGTTTTTCAAATGCTCAAATAATTAAACAGAGATAGTGAATAGATTCCATAGCAAACAGGTTGCTCTCTGGCTTGTCTGTAAGAAAAAATCTGTTGCCAACATTCTTGCTTTAAAAATATCCTCATTACCCATTTCAAAAAATGGAACAGAAAAGCAAAGGCTAGAGAATGTTTCAGCAAATGATTGAAAAGAGTCCAAATCAATCATTTGGAATTGTCACTTCTGGGAGACAAAATATTTTTGTCTTGGCCTGTTTCATAAAGGCCTGTAACATCTCTTTGTTTATTTTTGTTTGCTGTTATAAAGAAAACTTGACATGATGCCGAAACATCTGATACTTTTGATCACATCAAAGAATGCATCAATTTGTTGAAGATAGATAAAAAGGAATTTATACATCAGAGTTTGGCTTTAAAATTCATAACCCATCCACGGACATCTCTAAGTTACCAAATGTCTATATTTTAATTTTTTTTAATTTGAAAGTCTCTAATTTATTGTTATATTTTATATATTCATAATGATCACATTCATCATAGGGAATTTGTACCTGCACAAAATACACCTTGCTTATTTTTTCCCATTCCCCTACCATCACTTCAACCCCTCTTTCCCTCCTTACTTACAAAAGCTTTGTTTCCATGTTTTCCTTGTTTTCTCATGTTTTCTTTGCCCTTTCTTCCCTTTCTCCTACACACTCACTAGTTTATCTTCCTATTCAAATATTTTCTATCTCATAATATGTAGCATACATTCTAGTCTTTATTTGCACTTTTGGTTTTTTGCAACAAAGAATGCCATATTTGCACATGTATGCTCAATTTATTGCACTTAAGTGTGTAGTTTCAAGCTGTATCCATTTACCTAGAAATGTTTTAAACTTGTAATTTTTTATGGCTGAGTAGTATTCTGTTGTGTAAAAGAACACATCTTCTTTATCCATTCGTCAGTTGATTTGCATTTGGCCTGTTTCTAAGATTTAGCTACTACAAACTACTGATATAAGTATGGGTTTGTGGTGTGCATACATCATTGTAGTATGACGGTTTTAATTGTTTTCAAGAGATACCAAGAAGGGAAATAGCTGAGTCAAATGGAATTTCTAGTCTAAGTTTGCTGAAGAATCTCCACACTGATTTCCCCAGGGGTTGTACCATTGTACACTTCCACCAAGAGTGGAGAAAAGTTTTTTTTCCCCACAACCCTTCCAGAATTTGTTATTGGTTGAATTCTTGATAAATTATATCCTTTCTGGAATGAAATGAAATCTCAGCATTTTTTAATTGCATCTGTCAAATGACCAGTGATGTTAAACATTTTCTCACATATTTATTTGCTGTTCCTATTCTTCATTTAAGAATTTATTTATTTGTTTCAGATGTCCAATTTTATACTCCATATTTAAATTTGGGTACTTGAACTTTTGAGTTCCTTATTTATTCTAGATATTAGATGTTTGTTGAGGAACAGCTGGCAAAAGATCATTGTCACTCTGTGCATTGTCTCTTCACTCTGTTGATGATTTCTTTTGCTTTGCAAAACCTTTTTAATAAGATAATATCCCAGTTGTTGAATCTTTGTAATACTTCCTGTTTGATTGTTTTTTTTTTCATAAAGACTTTTCCTATGTCTATGTCTTTGAGAATTCTACATATTCTTTCTTCCAGCACGTTTAGTATTTCCATTTTAATATTTAAGTCTTTGATCATTTTGGTTTTAGTTTAGTGCATGATGAGATGCATGGGTCTAGTTTTAGCCTTCAGCATGTGGAAAGCCAGGTTCTCTAGCACGATTTATTAAAGAGGCTTTTTTTCCAGTGAAGGTGTTTGGTTCTTTTGTTGAAGATAATGATTACTGAGTGTATTTGGAGCTATTTCTGCATCTTCTAATCTGTTACATTGATCTTTCAGTCTAGTTTTTTTTTTATTTTTTGCCAGTACAATGATGTTTTTTATCACGGTAGCTTTGTAGTATAATTAAAAATTGTGTATTGTGATGCCTCCTGACTTATATTTGTTGCTCAGAATTGTTTTTGCCATTTTAGATCTCTTCTGGTTCTAAAATTTTTTGAATTGTTTTTCTCTAACTCAATGAGGTATGCTATTGGTATTTTGGTCAGGATTTCTTAACAGTGTTTGGAGTATGGTCATTTTCACTATGCATCTGACAAAGAGCAATGCGTATGTTTTCATTCTCAGATATCTTCTTCAACCTCCCTTTTCAACGTATGATAGTTTCCATTTAAAGATCTTTTACTTCCTTAGTTAAATTGATTCCTAAATAATTCAGTTTTATACTATGATGAAAGCTATGAGCCCTAATTTCTCTCTCAGTAAGTTTGCTATTCCTGTACAGGAATGCTGATTTTTCATTGTTGATTTTGCATTAAACTATGCAACTAAATTTATTAAATCCAAAAGTCTTTTGGTGGATTTTGAGGTGTTCAGTGTAGATTATATTGTCATCTGAAACAATGATAATTTAACTTCTTCCTTTCCTATCTTTATTTATTTCTCTTACCTAATTGCTTTGGCTGATGCTTCTAGAAGTACATAGAATATGACTGGTCATACTAAATACTCTTTTATTGTTTCTGATTATAAAGTGAAAGTTTTCATTTTTTAACTATTTAGTTTGATGTTGCTTTTGGTTTGTCATGGATAGCTTTTATCAGATTGAGACAAAGAACATCTATTCTAATTTTTTTTTGAGATTTTTTTCATGACAGTATTGGACTGTGGCAAATGCCTTTTCTGTATGTATTGAAATGATTATATAATTTTTGCCTTTGACTCTGTTAAACTGATATACTGCATTTACTGATTTGCATGTGTTTAACCATCTTTGCATCTCTGGAATGAATCCTCTATGGTTATGTTGTATAATCTGCTGGATGATTTGCTGTATTCTGTGTGCCAGTAACCTACTGGGGATTGTTGAGTCTTTTTTCATTAGAGAAATTGGCTCGTAGTTTTTCCCTTTGGTTTGGATCCCTCCCTAGTTTGGGTATCAGTGGTAATACTTGCTTCCTTCACTGGCTTTGGGAGTATTGCTTCCATTTGCATTTCATTAATAATTTTGAACAGTAATGGCATTGGATTTTCTCTAAATTTCTTACAGAATTCAGCAGTGAATCCATCAGGTCCTGGACTTTTCTTTGTTTGTAAGATTTTAATTAAATCTTCAATTTTATTGACTGATATTGGGTTATATAGAATCATTACAATTTGTTTATTTTGTTTCAGTAATTCATCTGTACCTAGAAAACTGTCAACTTCTGTGTATCATTTTATTAGAATAGAAGTTTTCTAAGTATGTATTGAAGATCTTTTGGATTTCTGCAGGATCTTTTCTGATTCCACTCTTTTTATTCCTAATTCCACAGATTTGAGTTTTTCTTTCCTTTTTTTTTGATAAGGTTAGCTGGAGAGTTTATCAATTTTATTTAATCTTTCAAAGAATCATCTCTTTGATGCATTGAATATTTTGTATTATTTTCTTAGTCTCAGATTGCATTAATTCCTGGTTTGGTCTTTATAATATCCTCCCTTGTACGAGCTTTGGGCTTCAGGTTTTCTTATTTTTCTAGGAGTTGCAGTTCAGCATTAGGTTGTTTATTTGAGCTTTCTCTGGTGCTCTGATGTGAGACTTCAATGGTTCAAGTTTATCTCATAGGACTTCTTTCACTGCACCCTGTAAGTTGTGATACATTGTATCAGCATTGCCATTTAATTGTAGATACGGTTTAATTTCTTTCTCTTTGACCATTTGTTGTTCAGAAGGGTGTTATTTATTTTCCATGTGTTTATATAGTTCTTCCAGCTTCCTTTGCCATTGATTTCCAGTTTCATTGAAATATGGTCCGATAACATGCACAGCATAATTTCAATTCATTTGAGTTTTCTTAGACATTTTCTGTGAGGCAGTGCTTATTTGATTTTTCATGTTCCTTAATACTGCTTTTATATAGTTGGGTGTGCTGGTATTTGATGCATATATAGTGATGATTATCTCTTTTTGCAATTTTCTCTTAACAAGTATGTAGTAAACTTCTTGGTCTCTTTTATCAGTCTTGGTTTGCAATTTTCTTTGTCTAGATTTACTTTGATTATGACTACTGAGAGTCGTATATGCCAAATTGATTTGTATTTCACATTTTTCTATTCTTGGGATGCTTTTTGCCATTAGTTCTATGAATGAGTTCTTTTATGGCATGCGTGCTTTCTTGTTGACCCCAATAAATCTTAAGATTTTCTTCTTTGCATCATCTCAGGGCTGTTGAATTGTTTTTTCATAACCTATTGCTATTTTTACAAAACCAAAAGTATAATTGCTATTATAAAAAAGAAAGGAAAAGAAAGTGCTCTAAGGGATACAACTGCATGTATGTTTGAGTGTGTAAAATAGACGACCATATTGCTGAATCTTTGTTGGATCTTTGAACAGAACTGTTTGCAATCTCACTGTTTGAATGTCTGCTATGTATGCTTTAACTTTGTAACTTGAACAACTACATCCAAGATGACAATATGTAATTTATAAACTAGTGCTTTCTTAGTGGGTTTTTTCCCTCTTCCTTTTTTTCTTTCTTTCTTTTAGAATTCTGTGTTGTTGCTACCCCTTTTTTCTGTTTTGCTTTTTTTCTTCTCTTTAAATAAAATTTTTAAAATGTATAATTGCTATTGTAAAAAAGAGGAAATAGAAAGTGCTATAAAAGATATAACTTCATGTATATTTAAGTGTGTGGGATTGATAACCACATTTCTAAGTTCTTGTTGGATTGTTGAACAGATCTGTTTGCACTCTCACTGCTTAAGTTTCCACTTTGTGTGCTTTAATTTTGTAACTTGAACAACTATTTTTAAAAGAACAATAGGTAATTTATCAACTAGTGATTTCTTACTGTTTATCTTTTTTGAAATTATGTAATATTTCTATCCCTTTTCTGTTTTTTTCCTCTTTAAATAAATAAAAAGAAAGAAATCTTTCCTTATGCAAATTCTAAGTGCAATTGTGAATTCACCTTAGTAATCCATTGCATATAATTTCCATTGTATTTTTGAAGCTTCTTCATGGATTCCATTTCTTTCTTGTGTTGGGCATTTATGGTTTCTGTCATTTTCCTAAGTGCCTCTATTATTTAATCTTTGTCTTCTCTAGATTCACTAAGCAATTGCTTTTCTGGATTGTCATTTCATTTTTTTACCTGAGAGATTATTTCTGCTTGATCTCCTCTATAGCCTCATTCATCTGTTATTTTTTTCACTTCTGCTGCTAACATTTTAGAAAATCCGAGTGGGTTTCTTCTTGTTTCTTCTAACTCATTGTCACTTGGACTTGTCCTGGGTGGGATGAAGATCTGGGGTTGTGTTTGCTTCTGTGTCTTGTCATTTTGTAATTTAATTTTTTTTTCTTTTTTGATACTTAGAGATTTCTTATGGTACATAGGTTTATCACTAGCATCATAGCTTCTCTAATAAATGTCTATTTCTCGGGGATATCTCTAGGTGTAACTTGATCTTGATCTTTGTTTCAGTCCCATGATCCTATCTTTCCAATACATTAGGGATGGGAAAGTGCTATCTATTTGTCTCAGCACTTTCTCCTTTGGTCTTGGACTATGGAGATGGTTATGACCCCAGGCAAACACAGTGCTGTCATATAAGGGAGGACAACTGATTACAACATGTATGACATCTTAATGTAGTACAATTAGCAGTAAATAATAGCATCAAGCAGAGCCTCAAAAAGGACAAACCATGTTAGATATTAATTTGCCACCTTTGACCAAAGGAGCAAGATTGACAGATATAACTGATATAACAAAATCCAACACAAATCAGTAATTTGTAGGCACTGAGTTTCCCTTTAGATGAATGATTTTACCCTGATGTGGGGAAATTTAAAAGGGATGCTTGAGAAGACAGAGATAAATGAAAAGTAATATAGTAGAACCAAGGTTGAAGGAAAAACAATGATGACCTAAGCTTTGGGAAACTGAGGTCAAGAGAAAAGAGTGAAGGGCAAAGCTAAAGAGTAATAAAGTGAAACAGAAAAATTAGAGAAAATGTTCATTCACATGAAAAATATTTTTAAAAATCAAGAAAGAATTGAGGAAAGAAAGATAAAAGACAAAAAATACAGAATGAAAAATAAAAGGAAAAAGCCAAATAATCAAAAAAAAGACAGAAAAACAAAGATGAAAGAGAAACAGATAGAAAAAAATAATAAAATTTATCTGCTGTCCACAGGTCTGTGACAGTGTTCAAGGCAGGTCCTAAACTGTGCTGGGTAATGCCACCATGTCTGCAGTAGGATTAATGGGAGTGCAGGGCTGATCTTGGCCACCAGATAAGGGGGGTATGACTAGGGGCTTTAACCAGCAGCCTTCTGGATGTCTCTCAGTGCCCCACTCATGTCTCCTTACCCTGTTTATCTCTGTGCCATGCTCCTAGTAGCACGGGTGCAGTTGACCCCTCCCAGCCCTTGCCCAGTGCCTTGGTTACTTTTCTCTGACACCCAAAGTTAAAGGAGGAAATGATTATTTAGCTCACTGTTGTGGAGGTTTCAGTCCATAATCAGCTGGCTCCAGGGCTGGGCAGCAAGGCACAGGTGCAGTAGTTCAAGGTGACAGAAGACATGAAAAGCATCAAGAGCCAAAAGGAGAAAAGCAAGTCTTTTTTGCTCCCTTGTATTACACGCAGGCTACCCCACCTCAGGTGGCAGTAGCACTCAGACCATCTCTGTGCCCTCCTATTGCACTGGCTCAGGATGTTTACAAAGTAAGGTCCCTGACCACCTGCTGAGAAACTTTGTTAAGCTTCTGAACTTCTCAAGCTGACACAATGTATCAACCATCAACCTTCACACAGCCTCCTCTGTTCCATTCCCCCTGGGTAGTGTGTCTTCACTCAGGCTGCTGCTTGCAGGACAAGGGAAGTGCTTTCCCCTGACTCTCTGTACCTGGTGCCTCCTGGAGCGAGGCCAAGGCTGCTTGGTCCCACTTTTCCTCCTCTCTAGTGAGGGGAGTGCTGACTTTCCTCTTGCTACCCTGACAGCTCAAAGCTACTTGAACCATGCATCTGCATCACTCTCTTATGCCACAGGTTGCAGCGCAGGAGGGGTGACGCCGTTTTCTACTCACTACCTTCACTGCCCCTGCTGTGCTCCCTAACCTTGTTGTCACTAGAGCTTGCCATTAGACTCTGCAACCTACATCAAAACAACATAGTAATAATAAACTGACAGATCCTCGGGGAGGGAGCAGCCTCTTGGTCACTCCCCTCTGTGTGTGCCAGTGAAATTTGGTACCAGAGTGCAGAGTCCTCTGTTTGAAAGAAGGCAAAAGAAGGTAAGGCCATATATCCCAAGTCTGTTCTGTGTGGCGTGAGTTTGGCACAGTATTCTAGGCCACCAGTGTTGTGAGAACTTCCCGGAATGACGGTTCCTGCTCCACAGGCAGGTGACAGTGTCACAGGCAGCCCTGTGGACTACTCCAGCATTTTATAAAGTCCTATTCCTATTTTTCATTTGATGTACAAGTCACTCATTTCAGACTGATGTTGACATGAGGACGTATATCCCTCTGTTTATTCCACTCACCTATGTTTTTAGTTGATTTTCTTTGAGTAGCTCCAACCTGACTCCTGCTCCATTCAGCCATGAAGAATCTTATATTTTCAGTTTTCTAAAGCTTTTATTGATGAGAAAACTTTTTCATTTTCACCATCCAATGCCTATTTGATGAATTTTCCCCTTTTCTATTGGCAGATTTACTGTAAATACAGTACACCTAAATTTCATAAGTATCCCATCTCCACAAATTTATTAACTGTGATAAATATTTATTTACTGACACTTTTCTAAATTCTGGGCAATCATCTAAATCCTATGGATATAAATATGAAACAGACAAGTTCCTACATTCAAGGAATTTAGAATGTTGCTCCCAGTCTACATCCACCGAGTTAGAGCAAATAGGACTCCAGTGCTATAGAGAATGCAATGTGTCCTTGTTCCTCTAGGTCAGCCCATGTTCTATGCATATATTCAAGGGCCATTCAGCAATCCCAGCTGAATTGTCTGTGAAACAGAAGCACTTCTACCCTATGAGCAACTGGAAAGAAGCTGAGGTCCCTACTAATGAGAATTCTTTTCAGATAAGACCCTTGGGAGGTAACTGCATGTACAAATTTTCTGCCTCATACCTGTTTATCCTGAAAATAAGCCAGGTGAGAAAGAACACTGTCTTGTCCAAGGCTGTATCTGCATAAGACAGGGCCTTAAATACAGTAGGCACCAAACAGATACCTATTCATTTAATAGATAAATGCACAAGTCACATTATTTTTCCTTATTGTCAAGTTCTCCACCTTCCCACATGGGACCTTATGCCACTGCATTCTTGCACATTTTGCAGGGCCTGTGGGAAAATTTTCCAAAGTGACGATTCTGATGCATTTTATGTCAGACACTTGGCACGAGTGTCATTTGTAAGACTATATTTTAAGTCTGAACATAATTTACCCACTTCTGTCATTCTAGCCATTTCAAATCTTTACATCTGGCAATGGGGAGAGAACTCCAAATACTTGAGCTGGGTTCATGGCTGAAGTCCTTGATCCCTTTTCCTTTATTTTCTGTTTTGCTTATCCCTCCTTTCTCTTGACTTTTTACCTCTTATATTACTTATCATTTTGGAACCTGCATTCATCCTTTTGGATCCATAAGTGTATATGTTGCTTACACATCCCCATAGCAGTGCTGAAATTATGCCATAGTCCTGATTCCTTGAGTGTCAAAGGCTTTTTCTGCATCTGTTGAGATAACCGTGTGATCTTAAGTATAAAACACTGTCACTGCTTGTGGCCTCACCACCGTTTCCCCAGGGGCCATACTTTTGCTGCTCTTCATCCTTACAGAAATTTACCTTTCATACATAGTTTATTTTTTATTTTAAAGAGAAAAAAGCACAGAAAAAATAGTAATCAAGCAAACAAAAAAGCAATAAAAAATTAGATCCAAAGGTTTTCAGATATTTTAATACAGTCTACTATTTTCTCACACTGCACATCTTTCCATAGTTTCTGATCAAAAGAATGAGTAATGGACTAAACCTTAGCAATGTGTGTGGCCTGGACTTAACCCCAGTTCTCTGACCAGCTGTGCCACTGGAGGATTAAATCATGGAAATAGACTCTAGAACCATGCAGCTGTTTCTTCAAGTAATTCCTTGCCTGGTGGAAAAAACAGTTGACAACATCTTTCATTCATTTTGCTGTCACTGTTCCTCAGGTTAAAGTATTCACACTCTCACATGCTGCCTTCTATTTTTCCCTTGGTGAATGAAATTTATTGATATTTTTTTCTATTTTCTTTTTACTGTTATGTATTGAGAATTTTGTATGCCATGAAATTGGTCATTTAGCTATGAGATATGCAATCATGAGGAACTATTTTGGACTATGTCAAGAGACATTGATTGTCATTGCCAGATCTTGGACTTGCAGGTGATGCCATGTCTGAGAATGAGCCACTCTGGGCATGTCTCTTGGGAAGGTCAGAAGAGTGTTGATGGTTGTGTGTAGGAACATTGAATTGTTCCCAGTGCTTATGAGAAAGGGGAATATTGATAAGCTTGTATTTGGAAGGAAGTGCGTGTATGCTAGGCAGGAAAGGGGCAAGAAAAAATTTTAAAAATTGACATGATTTTCTTGATTCCAATGATTCTCTTCATTGTGAAATTCTTTTCTTAACAGAAAAACTTTCCTTTTCTGAACTCTTCAAACTGTCTCACGGCCCATGGGCGTACTTTACTGCCCTTGCGTGATCTTACTAGGTCAGCCACAGGGCCAGGTTCCGGTGTGGAGAGAGAGCACTTGTTCCAGGCTATTGGAATCAGATGAATTCTTTCTCTGATTTTTTCAGATTCACCTGTAGGCTGTATTTTCAGCTTCATAGAGGGGGAAATCAACTCTCAGAAGCAAAAATGAGAAACGGACAGAAACAAGATGGGTTAATGAAAAAGCTGGACCTGGAAACAGACAGAATAGGATACCAAAAGTGAGTAAATCCCTGTTACTGGCTTCTAGAAGCCTACTTGTTTGTTCCTTCTTTCATTTTTATAAGCATTTCACAGCCTTTCAAAATATATCCCACGGATCTAGCTACTTTAAGTTAGATTTCTCTTACCTTGCAAATGAAGCAAGTTCAGTCTGATACACTATAGCAGTTTACAAATCATTTAGCAATAAAATAAAAAAAATCAAACAAAGCATAACAGTCAAAATTGGAAAAAAATGACATATTTTTGGTGTGTCCTATGAAGTAAGAAGACATATGGCTTGACACTTTTGTCTCATCTGTGCTCACGCACATGCACACACATACTGGGTCCCTGGAGGGTCACGTTCTGAATAACCTGAAAGCCATAGCACTGAAGCACCTAAATCTGTGACCCAGCAGGGCGTTGAAAGGGTGGCGAAAATTGGTCTAGGTGGTTTTCTTTTAATGAGCGTCACAGGTATGTGGAAGGTGAAGGAAACCTTGAGAAAGGCTGAGTCATTAAAGAGCCTTCTTTATACTTGGAGCAACATGTTCACTCCCAAGTGACACCATGTGGAATAATCCACGCTTATGAATTTGGTGGGAACTGTAAACCAAGAGGCCAGGAAGACGTTTCTTTCAGTAGCTGCAGCCTCATGAGCTGCAGAAGAGTTCCAATTATCCGGGCAATTGGCTTAGTGTGAAATTGCCATATTATGCAAAATCGGTAGAAGGATCAGAGGAAGTTAATAGAATCATGGCCGTGAGGATTATGCAGTCATAGTAGGATAACGGGAGAGCAGCAAGACTCATTTAGAAAAACCGAATGAAATATCAGGATGGCTTAGCTATCAATGGACACCTAAACTAATTTTTTTCCACACTGCTGGAGGGACACAATCTTCCTGTTTATATAATTCAGCTCAAATGGAAGGAATTCAGTCACTATTAGAAGCCAATATGACAGAACTGCCTTATTATTGAAATGAATTGGTTCAGTGGAGGGACTGTTACATTTGCTGTATGGCTAGGGAACAAAAATGAGGCCATTACAGGTAAAGAAAGGCTAGAGTATGTGTGTAAACAGCAGCGCCTTACCTGAAGCAAGCAGTAGTTTCTGGCACTGAGAAAAAAAATTTTGTATACAAGGAAGCAAAAATTTATTCATGAGCTTAAGATAAAAAGTAACTCTTCTTAAATTTTTTATTAGCACATTTGCAGTACATTCATCATGGGACATTTGTATCTGTACACAACTTGTCCTAAAGTGTTGTGCCAGAAAAATAGAGTTGTGAGTCAATGGAGACTAAAAGAAGATGCAGAAAGGACCCAAGGCCGCACACTTGATGAAGTGGCCAAACATCTTCAGTGGAGCAAACAGAGCCTCTTTAGCACATAGTGCTGGGAAAACTGGCTATCCTCATGACAAAGGTGGACTCTAGACTCCTAGCTCTCACCGTGCACTAAACTAAAATTCAAATGGATCAAACAGCTGAATATTAAGACAGAAACACTTAATGGGCTGGAAGATAGAATAGATAAAACACTTGATGTCATAGGTGTAGGCAGACTTTAAGTAAAAATTTCTGACTGCACAGGAACTATTACTAAGAATCAAAATATGGAATCTCATCAAATTAAAAAGCTTCTGCCCAGT
Source organism: Hydrochoerus hydrochaeris (assembly GCA_004027455.1). NCBI lineage: Eukaryota > Metazoa > Chordata > Mammalia > Rodentia > Hydrochaeridae > Hydrochoerus > Hydrochoerus hydrochaeris. The sequence continues at coordinate 98,102 of PVLA01006255.1, read as the reverse complement.
AAAGGAAACCACTGAACAGTTTTTCTGAAGAAAAGCTATGATCTTCATTGTAGAAACCAAACTACTGAAATGATTTGGGGTGTACTTAAGGGTGGGGTCTGACTCTTGGTTGAGACCCCACAATTGTGCTTCACAGTAGCCATATCTGACTATTGAGAACCTGAAATAACACTAGAGAAACTAAGGACTGGAATTTTCCATTTTATTTAATTTGATTTATTTCAATTCCAGTGTAAATGACCACATGCAGCTAGTGTCTTCCATAGCGCACAGTGGAACCCAAGCAATGAGACCATTCAGCAGTTTAGTGAACAAGATAGGATACTGGTAGACAGAACATGTTTGGGAACTCAGAAAATCAGTCACTTGTGCTAGAAGTCAAACTTTACCTGTCGCTTAAGGACTGCTTACTTTCTGCTCACTCCTTTCATCTGAATTCTCACCCGTATTTGCTGAGGTCCTTTGGAAAATGCCATTCTGCCTGGTTTTGACTCAGAGGAAGCATGGAATGGAGTTTGTCTAAGGGTTCATTCGAGATTTAAGAGGAAAGCAATCCATCCTTGGACTGCAGGAGTGGCAGTTATAGGGAACATCAAAATAAAAGAGCCAGAATCACAGCGATGAAAACTTTTAGAATCATTGAAACTTAGTCAAAGTGCTCACTTTCTCTTATGCCGACATTAAACAAACAAAACCACAATTTGTTTGAAGTCTATATTTCAAGAGAAAGAAATCGTGCTACAATAGTATCTAAATAGATATATTCACTTATTGGTGTGTAGTTCATATACTAGTGGACTTGCTGACTAATTCTAAAGAAATTATGCTGATGTGTTCCTTACAGTAACAGTGTCATTAACTTCCTAAAAATGATCCAGGCATAAAACTTTAAAACATCTTTTTAAAATTTTTAAATTTAAAATTTATGGTGCAATCACTGTGGAGGCCAGTCTGGAGGTTCCTCAAAAAGCTGGGATTAGAAGTTCCATTTGACCCAGCTATTCCACTTCTGGACATATTCACAGAAGAACTGAAAACATCATGCCACAGTGATATATGTGCACCCATGTTTATAGCAGCACAATATGTAATAGCCAGATGTTGGAAACAACTTAAATGCCCATCAACTCAGGAATGGATTTAAAAGATGTAGTATTTTTATACAATGGAGTACTACTCAGCTAGAAAGAATGATCACATTGAGATTTTTTAAGTAAGTGGATGCAACTTGAGAGCATACATATAAGTGAAATAAATCAAACTCACATGAGTAAATACCATATATTCTCCTTAGTGTAAGAAAGGGTAAGCATATATAAGATACAAAATCCTCAGTAAATAGAGCGAAAGGATAAGAATCTGATCAAAAGGAAAAAAAATAATATCTCAGGCAACAGGTGGAAAAAGAAAAAGAAAGGGAAAAGAAAAATATCTAAAATTGTATAATTACACTTAGGATAGCTAAGATTACTGTGCTACAAATTCCACACGTTCTTGGAACAAAAAAGCTAGCATCCATAGGATTGGAACAATTTTGCATGTTAGTGTCTGGTGATCTGAGGAACTCTTGAAGAACATCATGTAAAATAACAACCCTAGTTATGCTCCTACTACCTTGCTTTGAAGGCCTATATCATCACTGTTTGGGGCTCTTTGCTATTGTTACTTATTTGTCTTTTCTGTTTAATGTTTTTCTAGTAATTTGTTTTGTTTTGGTTTGTTTTTCCCTCTAATACAGAAAACATAGGTATACATGTAGAGGCTCATACATGTGTAGAATTTGCCCTAAAGAGTTTATGAAAATCGATTATATTATGTGTGATAAAATGAACAGCTACTTTGAAGAAAAAGAGACATTATGGTATCCATTGCTGGTTCCGTATCGTCATGCTGTGAAATCCAGCAATACTATTGTTCTTTGTTCAGAGTGGTTTTAGTCTGTTTTGTATTGTTTAATTTCAACATCCATGAAGGTATGGACAGCTATTTTGAAGAGAACAAGAGATATTACGACAGCTATTGTTGATTTCCCTATCGTCTGGTTTTCAAGGCCTGTAATGCCTTCATCACCCTGTTCTGATCAGTTTAATACTATTTTGTTTTGTATGAATTCATTGTGTGTGAGGATATGGACAGCTATTTAGAAGAAAAGAAGAGACATTATGGTAGCCATGGTAGATCTCCTATTATCTTGCTTTGAAATCTGTGCCACTGGGCTGGGGATTTAGCTCAGTGGCATAAGTGCCTGCCTTACAAGCAGGTGCTCATGAGTTTGATCCCTGGTACCGATAAAAAAATAAAATAAGATAAAAAAAGAAATCTGTGCCACTTACATTGTTTTCTTCTGATCTGCTTTGTACTGTTTTGTTATGTTTAGTTTTACTTCTTTTAAAATAAAAAAATAAATTTACATTTCAAAAGATAATTTAAAAAATATTGCACATGTTTTACCTTTCCAACATATAAAAGTATAAAATACAGGTAAGCAAATATAAGGAAAATTACTAATGATTATGCCACTGAAGCCACAGTTACATTTTTTACATATGTTTCTGGAAGGGTTTTTGCGTTTAAATTCCAAAAATCATGTAAACACATGACCCTATGATCTTATTTAGCCATAAAGTATTTTCTAGATCCTATATCCTCAGCTGAAAAAAAGCGCAACAGTGCTCTGCACGTCCTACGTGACCATTTCTTTCTAAGACAGATGTCAGATTCCAGCTCTGAGCACCCCTGGCTCTTGGAAGACAATTATGTACGTGGAAGGCTGCTCTTATAAAAAGCTTATGAAAGGCCTGAACTGTTTCTCTTTCTTTTTCTATTACTATCTCATCTTCTCGCTGCTGGTTAAAAAAAAATCAAGATTCAGCTACCATTTATGCCTGATGCCACTGGACCAAAGAAGTTAGGGTTTTACTGTCACTGTAAATGCTTAAAGACATTTTAGCATTTGGGAGTTTATGAGACGCATTCAGGAAAATGAGTAGCTATAGAGATGTGAATGGATATGTCCATTTCTTGATGCTATTCCTGCTCCCCCTGCTCATTGTAATTAGAAACTGAACCAAACACCAAAGTACATTAGAGTGCCGGTCGAGGTTGCCTTTTCATTTGGAAGTGCAGGCAAATCTTCTGAGAAGTCTCGGGTGTGACAGTGCAATCAAGACTTCAGAAAAGCATAGCCACATGCAATTTATATCAGCGCTCAGAGAAAATTGATTGCGATATTATTTATATCATTTTTCTCTGCATTCATTTCTCAGTCCATGCATAGAAAAATGTTACTTTCTAATTCATGGGCTATAGACACCACAGATTATATGAAATTGGTCATACATTTAAGATTTTAGAATCTTAGAGGAAAAAACATGTTCCACATAGTGATCCATCTTAAATGAAAATGTCTGTATAAAGAGGATTGATGTTCTTTGTGCGGCTCTAGGCAGGAATCCTTCTGCTCTCTCCTTTGCTATGGCAGTGTGGAGCATTGCTGTATATCACTATGGCGGGCAGCCAGCACAGGCAGCCGCAGCTAGGTAGAAATGGCACTCCTGCTGAAACCCACATCTGTATTTGAGAATCAGCCTCTCTCTTCCTGTTTGCACCTATGTCAGATGGGAAGTGTGGGCAAAGCACCCACAGAAGAGGAGGCTGAGCTCTATGTGGGAAAGTTTCTCAAAGGCAGGAAAATATAAGTTACTATAGGGATTCTCTTAATACAAATAATCAGTTTTCTTCAATTCTCAACCTTATGAAATGCATCCATTTGATAGAGCATCAGATTTTTTGTGGTAAAAATCTCTTCGTTATGTTACACAGCTGAACCAGTTAGAAATATTATAGGTAGTTAGACAGGGCTAGGCCCTCGAGGAAGCTGGCACAGAGGACCTGATGTCTGATGACCTTGGAGGAGACATACACCTCTTGCTCCAGACCAGATCTCAAGACAAATGCAGGGACACACTGAAGTATAATCCTTAAGGATTAAATCTGGATCATTTTATGCCCACTTTGCAAATTCCCATTTCCCCACTTTTCAGCCATCTAATCTCATGATTGTCTTCTATAAAAAGCCCCTGAAAAAGACAGAGTCTGGGGCAACCCGCTCGGGACCCTCTTCTGTCTCTCTTCAGACAGAAGCTTTCTCTTAATAAATATATTCTACTCTTCACTTCTGTTGTTCCTAAAATTTATTCTTCAATTTTAGAGAACATGAACTCATGGACATAGTAGGTTGGGACATTTCATTCACCTATATCAGTTGCATTGAGAAATGGTCATAAAAGAGCCAACTATGGTTACTCAATCCAAAAAATACTAGATTGAAAAGTAAACTGGGATAAAACAGGACTAAGGACATAAGCAATAGTCTGAGTTCCTGACATCAGGCAGTGTTGGGTCTCTAGGAGGAAATGCTTCTCCCCTTTCATTTTTTAAACAACTTTACAGAAATATCATTCATAAGCCATGCAGTTTGCTCATTTAAACTCTACAGTTCACGAAAGCAAATGTATAAGAAAAAAGCTCAGCATCACTAATTATCAGAGAAATGCAATTTAAAACCACAGTGACATATTATCTCATCTATGTGAGAATGGCTTTTGTCAAAAAGACAAAATAGTAGCAAGTGCTGGTGAAGATGTGAACAAAAGAGAATGCCTGCATGCTATTGGTGGAAATGTAAATTAGTACAGCCATTCTGAAAAGCACTATGGGCCTTCCTTAAAAACTTAAAAATAGAACTTATAGATGATTGAGCAATCACCACTACTGAGTGCATATGCAAAGGAATTACATTGGTATGACAAGCCAGTATCCATCAACTGATAGAAGGGTAAATTAAATGTGGTACAAATACACAACGGAATACTATTTGGAAGAAATAGTCATTTGTGACAGCACAGCTGAACTTCAAAGATATTAGGTTAAGTACAATAAGTCAGGTACACAACCATGGTGACTATAGTTAATGGAATGTATCATATTCTTTAAAATTGAGCCAGACATGATTAAATACTTGCAAGCCCAGCACTCTGGGAGGCCTATGCAGGACAGTCTCAAGTTTGAGCCTAGCCTGGTTGACTTGATGAGTTAATAAAATCATGTCTCAAAAAAAAAAAAAGATCAGGGGATGTAGTTAGATTAAACGCCTTTGGTACCATCCATAGTACCAAAAGAAAAATTACCAACAAGGCAGATTTTATCAGGTCTTATCACAAAAAAATAAGGTAGTAAAAATTCACTTAGTCTGACTTAAAGATTGCTCAGTTATGTTTCCAAACAGCATGTGTGTACGATAATTATATACCATTTTTATCAATTAAAAGTGAAAAGAGTGAAAAAAATAAGCCATACATTTCAATGTTTCTTAATACATTCACAGTGCTGTATAGCCATGACCAATGTTAATCTTAGAATATTTTTATTACATTAGAAGAAAATGTACACCATTTTGTTCATTCCCAAACTTCACATTTCCCGCTTTGGCCTTGGACAGTCACTAATCTACTTTCTGTGTGCATAGATTTGCCTACATTTCCTATAAATAGAATCATACAATGTGTGATCCTCTGTGAGTGACTTTTTCATTTAGCTGAGTGTTTTTGTGGTTCATCCATGTTGTGGCATGAGTCTGCATTTTATTGTTTGATTCCCAAATAATATTCCATTTCATGGCTATATCATACGGTATTTATTCATCAATCAATTGATGGATATTTTGTTGTTTCTACTTTTGTTCTGGATAATACCACGTAATATTTATGAGTAAGTGTTTATTGTAATTATTAACAGATGTAAATTGTGCATATTAATGAGACTCACTAATGTTTCCATACATTCACCTATTGTGCACTGGTCACGTGCTTCCCCTTTTTTCTGCCCTCTCTTTGCTCCTCTGTGTGTACCCTCCCCCAACCTCTTCCCAGTCCTAAGTTGTCCTTGTACTTTTAGGTCTTTATTTTTTCTACATATGAAAGAGAGCTTGCAGTGCTTACCTTGTTGGCCTGGCTTATTTTGCTTGACATGATGTTCTCCAGTTCCTTCAATTTTGTTGAGAATGATGGGCTTCTTTCTCCATTATGGCTAAGGTAATGCTCCAAGGTGTGGAAGTGATGCGTCATCAGGTCACTCTACATTTAACATTTTGAAGAACTCTCAGATTGTGTTTCAAAGCTCGTGAGCCACTAGAAATATATGAGGGTTCCACTTCCACCATGTTGTCACCAACACTTGTTTGTTGTGAATATTTTTATTATATAGTGGGTATAAAATGGTGAGATGATTTTGGTTTGGATTTTCCTGATAAATAAGGTCACTGTTGATGAGTGAGGAAAGGAAGAACGGCTTACTGGGTAGCTGTGGTAAGTGAGATCATACAATAAAAGGTGTAGCAGTGATGCTAGGACCTGAATTTTAGGGGTAGAGACAGAAATGATTGATCTAAACATGGGAGGGTGTTATTGCAAAGATAGAGGTAGCAAGTTCTGTTTTCACATCCCAACAATAACAGTAGTAATAAATATTAAAGATAAAATTTAAAAGCATGACAGATTATTTCAGAAGATGAATTATTGAAATGTAATTTATTACAAAGAAGTATTTGCCTTAAGTAATGTGGAATAATAACTCGGTATTGTTCATATCACTTTTAAAGGGTTTGGAAAAAAGTGTAATTGAAAGAACAAGGTAATCTCATGGATCAGTTCTAGATCCAAAAATCTGTAAATAAATTATAAAGCTTTTAGAGCATCATTGAAATTCCTACCTCCTCTAATCATCAGTTCAGTAGGAAACATATCTCCTCATTTTTTGGCTTAGAGTTGCCCATTTATTTTCCTCTCTGCACACTTGATAAATCATCTGTAAATATTACAAAACTTTTTGCTTAGGGGAAAAGGAATGGCATTGCCATGGATTTGAAGAAGTCATGGATGGTAACAGATATGAATTCCACAAAGCTTTCTTGTGGTTTTTGTCAACACTGAACTAGGATTAAATAGTAACTAGGCCTAAGTAGTCAGCCTCCAAAATAGTAGCATTATTACCATGTGTTTTCTTGTGTAACATCTGTTCTCAGTATCCTTTGAATAAATAGAATATTGCTATCACTACATTGGCATGCCTGTCAAGACTCTGGAGTTCTTTTTATTGTGGCAATCAATTAAGATCCATAAAAATAAAATTTACACTCTTTTATAATTTTAGTCTTGTCTATTCTGCTATATTTTAATTTGCGAGTTCCTTTTGTATGAGTACACAGATATAAAAATTTTTCTGGTTTTAAAACCTCAGCATCTTTCCATATAGATGCACGTGAAAAGCCAATGCTTTACAATATTTTAGTTTGTACATTTACTTTGGAGAATTATGTAATACTTTGGTTGTTTCTGGAACCTGATTTGAGTAGGCATTTTATGCTTTGCTTCCATTCCTATTTTTTCAAGAAAAAAGATTCATCCTTTCAAAAACATAAAAAGTCTAGAGGGAGAGAGAAATGTGGAAAAAGGTTAGTGTATCCTGTATATCCTGAGTGCAAAAAAGTGTAAAAAGAATAAGTGGCGCCTTTTCATTATTAATACCTGTGTGCCGAGTATTGTTATAACACTTCACATGCCTTTCATTCATAAAATAACCATGTAATGGAGTTACTCATATTATCTCTGCTTCAAAGACAAGGAAAATGAGGTTTATAGGAGTTAAGAAAATTGCTTCAGGTGTTCTCTTTATAAACTATTTCAAATTTGTAAATAACATATCTAAAACTAGAATCCGGATTTTTCTCTTCATCTGTAGTAGGACTGAACTGAAGTATCAGTGTGCAATGGGCCAAAAAATACATGGTAAAATTATGAAGGATTAAAGACCAACTTTGAAGGATTACAGAAAAATCAGGGAGAGCTCTGAGCTGGCCTTCAATGATGATTGCATATTATTGGGTATCATACAAAGGTAGCATCTGTGCTTGACTCAGGACATCACTGATGGCTGGTCTGCCTGCTTGAATTGGCCATTAGTGATAGCCAACAACGCTGCTAAAACCCACCTCCGTGGGTTAAAGGCCAGGCTCAGAGTAGCCACGGCATATCAGAGAGTAACAAATGGACAGTCTGCATGTGGATCTGGTAAACAAAAGACACTAGAAAAATAGGAGAGACAAAACTAAACTCCTGTTATGTTGTTATTTTAGTGTTGAGAACAGATGGAAGGAGAGAAAGCTAGAGGTTTAGAAGGATAGCTATGGCAGGAATCCAGGTAGGGCCTAGGGAGTGGGAGAGGAGGGGGAGACTTAACTGGACACCAGTGATTGGTGGAAAGTGCTCGAAAGAGGATTGGGATGTCAGACTGGGGAGAGTTTGCAGCTAAGATGTCACTCAGAAAGGCATCGGAAGCTTTAACTGCCCAAATCCTCCTCTTGTCAGGATGAGCTTTTCAATACATTAATCTTGATTTAGTACTTAACGGTTGATTAATCTCAGGCAATGTATTAATTTTCTGGGGTTACAACACTATGGGTTTGGGGCTTAAACAACAGAGATGTGTTGTCTTAAACTTATATAGGTGAGAGCCCAAAATAGAGGTGTGAGTAAGGTTGATCTCTGCTGAGGTCTGCGAGGGAGTGATGGGTCCAAGCTTCTCTCTCTCTGCATTGCTTATGGTTGTGACCTCCCAAATCTCTGTGCCTGCATTCTAATTCATCCTTTTTTATGTTAAATTAAATCCTACTCTAGTGATTCATTTTAACTTAATTATCTTTGTGAAGATCCTGTGTTCATATATGAGGTACTAGAGGTAAGACTTTAATATATAAATTTCGCAGGATGAGGGGGAAACAGTTCAACATTAAGACAAGCTTCTTGTAGTAGATTCTAGTAATATCCAAGCCAGTTTCCCTTGACTAGCTGCTAAACCCATCCGTGAGCTATGTGAGTACTGGGATTAATGACTTCTAATTTTGAGCTTCTTGTGAAAATTACTGTTGGATGATGACAGTCAAGATACCTTGGAGTATAACCCTTGTATCACTCCATTTTGCATTACCACACTGAAACACCTGAGCTCGGTTTATTTTACCAAACCAAAAAAATGGGCCCTCCTTAGCTCATAGTTTTGGAAGCCAAGTGTTCAGTCAGTGTAACACAGCTCTGGTGAGGCACCCATACTGAGTGGTAGAGCATGTATTGGTGGCAGCTCTCACATGGCTAGACAGGAAGCAAGAGAAAGATTCAGGGAGTGGACTTGGGTCTTTGTGACCATTCATTATCACAAGAATCCACTCTAAGGCAACCATGTTTTCTTCTGGCAACAGTAACCTAAGACTTAAGGACTTCCCACTATGCCCAACCTCTTGAAGGTTGCATGACTTCCTAATACCGCCACACTGGGCACCAACCCCACAACACATGAAATTTTGGGGGTCACACCTAGCCCATATCCAAAATAGCAATTTTCTAACTACCCAGGGTGGCAATTATCAACTCTTAAGGTGACTGGGCTACAAAAGGCCTGTGTCCTTTTGTCACAAGGTGAATAGATCCATAGTGTGACTTGTGTACTAGAGTCTATGTCACCCTCCGGCCCCTTACAGACAGTCATGATGCATGAAACCAAGGCTAAATTTTACTTGAAACCACAAGTCTTGCCAATTCCCTGCACCACTTCTATGCATCTCATATAGGGTTTTTTTTGGTGGGGGGTGTAGCAGGATTCAAACTCATGACCTTATCCTTGCCAGGCAGGCACTTAGGCTGCTGAGCTAAATCCCTGGCTCTTATGTAGGTTTTGCCATCTGAGTCTGTGTTGTTTCAGGTGCTGCTTCTGGTAACTATGTAACCTCTCTGTGCTCTACTTTACTTCTTTGAAACAGTGAAAAGAGAGTTTATACTAGTTATCATTTCAATTATTAACATGACATGTGATTTCTTATGTACCTAGCTTACAATAAATGATTAGGAATTCTTGGACTATTGGTTATTATGCTGCACAGCAAAGAGAAAACTTGACTTTATCATACTTAACTAACATAGAGATTCAGCCTGGCGAGACTGGAGCTAGCTATAGAGAACTCAGATTGGGAGAGGATCCTAAGATTCCTACCTAAAAGTATTCATCCTACAGAAAGATAGGTGAGTCTGCCTTGCAATGGAACCCTGGGGCCAAATCCTAGAGTATTTTTAAAAGGAAACCATTGGACAATCAAAATTAATAGGAAGAGACATTTGCATTGAAACTGGGTGACAGTCAACAAAGTATGGATTAGAACAGAATCTATACTCATAAGTGTAATAAATCAAACTCACATGTATAAATACCATATAGTCTCCCTAGTGTAAGAAATGGTGAGAGTACAGAAGATTTTATGGAAATCATGGTTCACCATTACACTGCTTTGACGTCTTATGTTTTCATTCATTGGTTGGAATGGTTTTATTCTGTTTTGTTTGATCTTAATATATGTGATCATATGAATAGTTACTTTGAAGACAAGACAGTATGGCAGCCAGTGTTGATTTAATATCATCTTGCTCTGAAGTCCTCCCATGCTCTTGTTTTTCTATTACCATTGGTTCTATCATGTTGTGTGTTATTGGAATTTTTTTGTCTTTTTGAGATAGGGTCTCAGCTATGCAGTTCAGGCTGGTCTTGAGCTCACTTTGTAGCCCAGGCTGGTCTCGAACTCACAACGATTCTCCTGCCTCAGCCACCCAAGTGCTGGGATTATAGGCGTGAGCCACCACGCCCGGCTCTGTTATTAGATTTTAATATGTATGATAGTAAAAACAAAATTTTTATGGAAAATGAGATAATATAGCAGCCATTGTTCATCTTTGGTCATTTGGTTCAGAATGCCTTGCAATACTTCCGTTCTCTTGAGTTGTTTTATTCTATTTTGTTATGTTTGACATTATTGTGTGTAAAGCTAAGCTCAGCTATTTCAAAGAAAGAGACATTCTGATAGCTACTGTTAATATCCAATTGTCTTGTGAAGCACCGTGTTGCTTACATTGTTCTGTTCTGATCTGCTTAGATCTGTCCTCTTTTGTTTTATTCTCTTTAAAATAAAAAAAATTCAAAAAAAAGAAAACATCAGTTATACAAACAAATATGATGCGTGAATGCATGCAGCAAGAGGTTCATCACAACTCAGTAGAATTTGGCCCCAAAATATAAAGATGATGTGATAGCTTTTCCATGTATATTTCTATGTGATCACCAGTTACTAGGAAAGAGTGGAGGAAGTTGATTCTGGATGAAGGGGAAATGACAAAAGTTTAGTCAGGGGGAAAACGTTCAAGAGATCTAAGTTACAACACAAGATGACTACAGCTAACAACAATGTGTTCTTGAAGATGGCCAAGAGAGTAGATTTTAGGTTTTGTCATCACAGTAGTTTGTGATCTGGGCTTGATGGTCCATGCTTATAATTGCAGCATTCTGTGGCAGGAGAATAGAAATTGTGATCCACTTTGAACAACCTGACTTAGTGAGATCCTGTCTCAAAATAAATAAAATAATGGGCCTGTAGCTCAGTGCAGAGACCTTGGTTTCAATCTCCAGTATGGATACAAATGTGAGTGGCACTAAATCTGCTATAGTTAGTTGTTTTTCTTTTTGAAATGGCTAATTTAGATGCCTTGAGCTCCTGGCTACATCGTAGACTAATCTGATCCAAATCCAGGATTCTAACAATCTAAATATGATGTTACGGAGATTTTTACAGAGAACATAGAGCATGGATATTCCATTTTCATACTGAAAAAAGCAATACTCTTCAATATTGCCACCCAAACACCAAACATACACATAGATACATACACATATTAAGTTGCTAAAGTGAATTTTAAAATGCACAAAGCAACTTTGATAAATACTGATTGAGAGATATATTTTCTGATGCTCAAACACTGTCACTTAACTGAACCATTATTAGAAGAGGTTTTCATGGATTGAAAATGGAACAATACAAGATAAAATTCTAATGGGGACTGTAAATTTCCTTAAAATTAAAAATCAAAAGCTGTCATTAATTTATGGTTTGTCTTGGTACAAAATGACATGTGTTCCATCTGAATCATGCAATTCCTGATGTTCCTAGGACTTGGGGAAAAAAGATTCTAGCTTTCCCCTTTCATTGCTTTACAGAGAAACACACTCAAGATCTTTGAAAACTACTGTGATATTTATTGGTGGCATCTATGGTTCTTTATTTAGATAACCTTATAAACTTATTTGACTCATACTACAGGAAAAAAGGAAATGAATGGCTCTGTTAACAGGTCAAGTCTTTACTGAATTATTTCATTCAAATCTTTTGCTAAGCTTACAAAGCAGAGTCCATCCACTGTGATGCAAAACTTATTTTTAAATATCAAAACAGGACAAAGAATGAATTACTGTGAGTGAATGTAGTTAATGGTTCCACATGAATATCAAAATTAAACATAATCATCCATGCACTGTCACAATGCTTTGCCCTCCCAAATGGGAAGAAACTTTGGACCTGTTATGTTAAGAACAAAAAACAAAAGGAGATGTTCCAACTAGTTCAAATTATGCTTTTCAGACAGCAAGTAGCTTATCTTTTGTAGTGCTGTTTTCTAACAGAATGTGATTCTCAGTCTCTCCTCTTGGCAAGGCTTTGCACGAATATAGTGGAGGGGCCAGATATCTGCTTCATGAGTATGGGAAGATATGAGAGCGCTTAATATTATACAAATATGATTTTAAAGGTAAGAAAAATATTTTGATATGTGATGTTTTGTATGATGTTTTATTCATATTTGGATTCATCACTGGTTTTTCATTAGGATTTGAGACACACTACTTTGACAGTACAGTCTCGCTCCCAGATTTTCTAAGTTTTACTTATTGAAGTTGTATGTTTTCCTAATTGTAAACTCCAGGGCTGCCTTTCAATGCTTACTGTAGCACCTAATACATCAAAATTGTTGGAGACATTCACTTTGCAAAATTTTATGTCACTTATTTTTTTCATCTATTATTTAATTCCCACCTATCATTAAAATAGGTTTGCATGGATTTAAAATATAAAGTCACAAGTAAAGAAGGAAGACTAAAATATATTTTAAAAAGAAAACTGAAATCATTGCAAGAAAGAATTTGTTAGCTTCTTGGCATAAGGCAAATATTCTATTTTGATGTGAAATTAATTTGAGGTTTCCTCCTAATCAAGGAAAAAAGGTACACAAGTTGGTCATATCCCTGACCCATAATATATGACACCAACTTTCTAAGACATGATTACAACCCAAGCTTTGGTCTTCATCCATTGACCATTTTCTCTTTTGCTTAATTTCATTAATCCTATACTTTCAAATGCCTCCATCATGATAATCTATGTCTACATCAATTTTTCAGACTAATATATCCCCAATACAAATTATAATCTCAAAAAAAGGAAAAAGAAAGAAAACTTAGAATAGCTCAAATTTTCTGATGCTCATTTGTTTGAAGTCTCAATATTGTGCCAGATCTGAAAAAACAGGAATTTCATCTTATGTTTTTCCTTGACATCTTCTTCCAATCAGTCAGCACATCTTGTTTATTCTTCCACCCACATTTTCTTCTAATACCCTGAGACTCTTTCAATGATTTTCGTACTGCTAAACTGAATTATTGGGGTTTCTTCTCCCAATTAGTCTTATGAATTGGATTCAAGTCATCATTTCCCTAAACTTTCACTGTCTCTCAAGTCTTCAGTGTCCTCCTGATACAGGAAAAAACTCATACTCCTTCTTGCGACATACAAAATCTTTCACAATCTTACTGTTCTGACCTATTTTTGGTCATTGGTACCATGTATCCCCTATAGAAAAGCCCAGCGGTACCATGTATCCCCTACAGAAAAGCCCAGCTGTAGTAAAACTCTTATGCTTGCTATTTACCCATATGTGCATTTCAATTTATCCCATATTTGAAGATTTGTTCTCCTTCTTTCTTCTTGCCACATAGATTTTTCAAGTCCAGATACAAGTTTGCCCTCTGTGTTAGAAATGTTTATCTTTCTCAAATCGACATTGTAATTTCACCATTTGTTACCTAAGTTTCTATGCATCCATGCTGTTTCTCTAACCAAATCTTCAGTTTCTGATAAGATCCCTAAGGACGAGGGCCTATGGTAACCCATTTATTCTCAAATACCTAGTGTAGTAGGTGTTTTATAAATATTTCCTGATTTAATTTAGAGGTATTTATACAATCATTTCCCTTCTCCATTATATCTATATGGAACTGTTCACACATTAAGGCTATAAAAGAAATGAAAAAAGTTAAGATGAAATATTTCTGTATTGCCAGCTTTAAAAAGTTACACTGCTCCCAAACCATTGCATCAAGATAGATATTTCTGGGTTTTTGCTGTACTAAAATCCACAGAAGCATGAGGTCCCACCAGCAGATGGAATCTGTCAAGTAGACAGGACCTACCACACATTGCTATTCCATAAGTAGCAACTGCCCCTCTGCCTGTGTTCTAATACCAGAGAAGATCCAGTTGCAGAGTTAGAATGAGTTCAGCTTTCCATGTGGAACTGGTGTGAGAACAGCCATGGGGCAGAAAGGCAAAGAGGGCGAGAAAGACTCATTCGACATGAGCCTTCTCATGTTATTTGCTTATGATCAGCTGTCTGATGGAGGAAAAAATAATAGTAATGACTCCCATGTATTGAACTCACTCTGTGTAGCAGGCACTGTACTAAGTGCTTTACAAAAATTATATTGTTATTTCTTACTACCACCTTAAAAGACACAGACTACTGTTTTCCTTCATGAGGAAATTGAGATACTAGGAAGTAACTTGCCTAAAGTCACACAAGTTAAGGAAAGACTGAGCTGGGGCTTGAATTGTGGCAGTCTAGCATTGACCTTAGACTCTTTACTAATACAAACTAGTTCTTTTTTTGATTCAAGTTAATCCATGACTCAATGATTTTTCTAAAGAAGGAATGGGAATAGCAAAATGTTATTTAAAATTACTGGAACTGTTAAAAATTTTGAGCATTCAACTTTGTTTCAAGCTTCAAAAAGAAAAAGCAAAGATTCTATGTATAGATCCAAGCTATAAAGTCTGCTAGTGGTAAGAACCCTCTAACTGAGTTGACAAATCTCGGGAAACATGGGTTGAATCCAATCTGTCAGCCTTGGTAGTTGGTGTCTATGTTTTTCCAGTTGTTTTTCAATGCATGACTCTTTATGTTCATATTATTTCCACACTGACTTTATGCTAGACAGTATGCGCATACCAGCTGTGAAATATTAGATCATATCCCTCACAGAGTTAATGTACATAGTTTAAAACTCTGTTGAAAGCTACTAATTCTGTTTTCTGGATGAAGTCTACACACCAGCGTGCTCCATCTCCTGTCCTTTGAATTTACACATGGCTTCTTGGGATGCATGTCATGGCCGAAAATTATTTCCTATTCTGCAGTAAATATATGCCATGACATACATTCCATGCTGTGCAAACTAGGTAGGATGTAATTAATAGAATAAATGCATGGCAATAAAAATAACCATGGGAACTGACATCAGGTAATAATATGTCATAGTTTGATTCATATGCTCCTTGAGTTCTGAGCTGTGTGTAATTCGTCTTTGTATCCTGCACAGAATTTGATACGTAGTAAGTACTAATGATTGCTGAGCTAATGTAGTTGCCCCTAGGAATTGTTCTATATCCTTTAAGTAGATGTATAGCATGTAATGAGCCAACCGACACGTCTTGAATGACTGTGGCTAGGATTGGCTCCTCCGAATAGGCAAACCAGCACCCTGATGCTGCTTGGTTCCTAGTTAGACATACAAAAAGGGCACTGCAAACAAATGTTTTTATTTGCAGTGTACAGCCCTTTCCATGGCTCGCTGTGTGTAACTGAACTGTATTGAGCACATAAACACAGTACACTATCTTAAGACCAACATCCCACAACCAGGAAGTCTTTCCGATTTTGTGTCTGTTGAACATTCCACATAACTTCACAGAACATAACTTACTTACTGCTCTCTTCTTGGCTTTTATTAAAAGCTGACATGCTAAAACAATGCCCTCTTGAAGAACCTTTAACATTTTATTCTTGCAAAACTGCCAGTGAAGTGTTATATATTATGTAGCTTAAAATCTTTACACAAAGATCCTCATGAGACATCCCTACTGGAGTTGAGAATAAAAACGAATCAAAGCTTGACTGCTCTTTTTCTTTATGTATATTGTGTGCTCTCACTATAACTTTACATGTGTTCAGTCTACTTGGACCAAGTCTTCCACCAACCAACGAAAGGAATTTTCAGCTACAGTACATTCAGTGCTCATACTGTGTCAGTAAAATTTATTTGAAGCAGCATTCCGTAAAAATTCCAGAAACGGGTTAAGAGTAGCCACTGAGGCAAACTTAAATGCTGCAGAGTAATAAATAGAGCTGTATTAGAGCCATATTATTATAGCTGTATTTGGCTTTCTCTAATTTCCCAGTTATTCAAAGATACACTTGCACACCAGGAGTCATAGGTGCTGTTTTGGTACAGAATAATTATTGGAATGGGAACACTCTCATGTTGACAAAGTTCTCAGCATAGAATGCCTCTCTCAGTTTCCCTATCTAGCACCTCTATTCTCTACTGAAACAAGTATTATGATATGTATCTCATCTATTTAGGCCCTAACACTATACATCAGGTGTGTCTAAACTGCAGCCCATAGGCTGCTTGCCCTTTTAAAGAATGCTATATCTGAAAGAGGAAGTCCATTGTTTTTACAAATTAACATAGATTTATCTTATATGCAGCCTGACAATTTCTCATCACTCAGTGTGGCCCAGGCAAGCCAAAAGATTGGTCACTCATGCTCTAAATAATAAAAACAGGAGTTGCCATAATAAATCATTTGAGACTTTTCATGTGTCAGACTACGTACTTGGAAAATATTATTACTGTAAATATATTGAAAATAATTTTCCTGTGTATCTCATTCTTAATATCAACAATTATCTTCCTGCAATGTCTCATCTACCTTTTTTCCTATCCAGTGCATTTTCATCTCAGACATTGTAATTTTCACCTATAGAAACTCAATTATCTTTTTTTAATATCTATTAATGTTTGGAACATATAAAATAAGTTAGAACAGGTTTAATGTTTTTATTCATATTTATAGTGCTTGTGCCAGCTCTGTGTTAGTTTTGAATGACTGATGATTCTCCTAATGATAGATCACATTTCCTGCCTCTTTATGCTTAGTAACCTATGCTAGGATAGCAGGTACTGGTATATATGAACCTCATCTGCTTGGGAAATGGATGTTTTATTTTGATAAATA
Source organism: Hydrochoerus hydrochaeris (assembly GCA_004027455.1). Lineage (NCBI taxonomy): Eukaryota > Metazoa > Chordata > Mammalia > Rodentia > Hydrochaeridae > Hydrochoerus > Hydrochoerus hydrochaeris. The sequence goes on along the minus strand of PVLA01006255.1, from coordinate 80,767 downwards.
TTCTTGAGAGTTCTCCTCAGATGAAATTTTGTTTCTTGGAATAAATTTGATCCATTTGAGTCTTAGTATTATTTTTCGTTAGGCATTACCTGAGCAGCATTTAGTTAGGGGCTAATTCTTCTTTATTACTGAGGCAAATCTTTCTTAATACCAATATTTTCCCAGATTGGCCAATGGGAACTGAGCTATTTCTGACCCTGAGCACTGAACAATATTTCTGCTGATCCTTTCTAGATTTCTAGAGACAGAGGGAGATGGATCCTCTTGACACAGGAAGAAATTAAAAGCTAAAAAACCTTGTCAAATACTTTGGGACTACAACTGAAACAGCTAAAAATTATGGGACACAGCATGTTCATTTGTGGGGACCTGCCAAGCTTGCAAAGGCCTGAATCCACGCTGGTGGCAGAGCCTCCCAAACTCGTTCTGGGCGCCACTCACAGGAAGCACAGCAGCGCTGAAATCGGGGGTTGGTGAGCCCAATGGAGAGTGGAGCCGGCAAAGGGACCTTCATTCATCCATGGTCAGTGCTGGGAATGAGACCCCCCCACAAGAAGGGCACGACCAAATGGGTGACATGTTGGAATTGGGCAGGAGGAGCCTGAACTGGGAGCAACAGTGACTTTAGTTGGTTGCTCCCTTCCCAGAGCAGATTCGTGTGATTTGCTTGGACTGGGCCGTGCCCCTGGCCGGGAACAATGAGCCATCCCAAATTGATTCCCTGTGCCTAGCACACACTAACCAGGTGAAGGCCCCTGAAGTTTGGCTGGCCCGGTGGGGAGGGGCAGGAAACACAGCTGCTGCTTACACCTCAGTGACAAGAGCAGCCAGGAGAGGGTGGAGTTCCCTCACCAGCATGCTTCGGATGAAATGTGGCCAACAGGGCAGGGGGCTGGGACCTACACTATAACCCATGTGGAGGAAGCCAGGACCATGACAGGAAAGAGAGGCAGGAGGAGGCCCTGAGCCCAGAACCCTGAGAGCACTGATCCAGGAGAAGGAAAAACAAGGGAGACTGAGCTTGGCAAACACACAACATAGACATGGCTTCAATGGACATTAAGAGATATCTTTGGGACCTTGTAGACGAGATCAAAACTGAAATATTAAATCAGGTAAAGCAGGATATGAGTAGAATAATAAAATAATGCTCTCAGGAAGCATCTCTCAGAATGATACAGATGGAAGAAGGGAGGAACACAAAAAAGGAGAGAAACATTCAATAAAGAATATAAAGAAAATATAGAATACATGAAGCAGATTCAAAGAGACTGCCAGGAAATTAAAAACTCCATTGAAAGCTGGCAAAACTCTTTAAAAGAAACTAAGGATAGACTATCAAAGCTTGAAGACCAGTTTGCAATGTGTGATCATGAAAGGATCTCTCTTAAAAATAACATGGAAACAGGCAGTAGCAATACAAAGGCTAGAAGATGACAAGAGAATCTACAATTTAAGAATAAGAAATGTGAATGAAGAGGCAGGCATACATTCAGATGAATTACAAAGGCTATTCACAGAGATAATTAAGGAAAACTTCCCAAGCATGGGAAAAGAAAATCAGATTTGGTTATGTGAGGCATACAGAACTCCAGCCACCTACAGCCAAAGCAGAGCTACACCCAGACATATAATAATCAAAATACCAGAAATTCTATATAAAAACAGAATATTAAAAGCCATCAGAGAAAAGAAACAGATTACCTATAAAGGTAAGCCCATCAGGATCACGGCTGACTTCTCGACACAGACCATCAGATCAAGAAGAGCTTGGAGCGAAATATTCTAAGCCCTGAAAGAAAATAACCTCCAGCCCAGATTGAGGTACCCTGCAAAACTGTCACTAGAAATTAATGGAGAAACAAGATGCTTCCATGACAAAGAGGAACTGGGCGAGTTTGTGACCACCAATCCAACCCTACAGAGCATACTGAAGGACATTCTAGAGAGAGAGAAAAAAATACCAGGATTTTAGGAACAGTGGCAGAAAGGGCTCAATGAGTGGGGCAGGCTGTAGAATGAAAGAGAAAACTAGACAAACAAAGGCAGAAAAATAGCACAGCAGAAATGAGGCAGAGAATGATGGCTAGAATCTCTAACATAGATGGCCTTGAGGGGCTGGGGATTTAGCTCAGTGCCATAAGCGCCTGCCTTGCAAGCATGTGGTCATGAGTTAGATCCCTGGTACCAATAAAAAAAAGGGAAGCATAGATGGCCTTTATATATTATATTATTAATAGTGCACCAGGATTTAAAACCCACATTAATCACACTACTCTGCTTAGATGTATTATATTCTGTTCCAGTCAATCTACCTGTACTAGATTTGATCGCACAGACAGCAATCCCAAAAATAACAGGATATAGTATGGTAATCATCCTTAATTTCCTATTAACTTAATCTAAGGCTCTGTAAAACCTACACTGTTTTACCATGACTGATCATAATCGAATCTGGTATGCTGGATCGCTGTTTTGTACAGTAGATTTTATTCAAAGCTGTTATGATTGATAGTATCAAGTCTGAGAGTAAAGGTAACTGCACTTAGGCTGACAAGATCCACTAGGATATCCACTATGGTTTGACTATTACCTACCTCTGAAGTTTTATACTGTCTACAATGTTTTATTTTTACTAATATTGTTATTTACTGCTTTACTCAATTAAACTGCTATATTCAATTATGCCTGATTATATAAACATTCTATTGAAGATAATAAGAAACATCACAGTAATCATTATAGCTCACCTTGTACTGTGGTTTTATACAACTCTTTGGTTTCATGTTTTTATAGGAATTTGTTTTGTTTTGTCTTGCTAAGTTTTGTTTTTCCCTCTAATACAGAAAGGATAGAAATACATGTAGAGATTCATATATGCTTATCTGTTTACACTCTCACTGTTTGACTATCTACTTTGTATGCTTTAATTTTGTAACTTGAACAACTATTTCTAAGAGGAAAATATGTAATTTATTAACTAGTGATTTCTTATTGTTTATCTTTTTTTGGAATTCTGTATTACCTCTAGCCTTTACATGCTTTTGTTTCTCTTTAAATAAAAAAAAATGATTTCTAGGCTGGGTGTGGTGGTACGTGCCTGTAACCGTAGAATTTGGGAGGCAGAGGCAGGAGGATCATTGCAATTTTCGAGGCCAGCATGGGCTACAAAGTTAGTTCAAGTGCAGCCCAAATTGCACAGTAAAGCTGTCTCAAAAAGACAAAAAGAAAGAGTTCTTCTGTCTTTACTTGGGTAATTCCTTAACATGTATGCTTATCAGGACTCTGGTAAATAATCTTCAGGAAAAAAATACTCTGCAGGTATTTTGCTTTCTCTTTCTCTTCTCTCTGCTACTCGGTCCTGTAGACTGTTTTCACTCAAGCCTGCTCACTTCTAGCTGGATTCAGGGGTTTTACCAGGTTCTGCTTGTGTTCCTTGTGCCTGCGTGATGACCTAGAATTTCAAGAAGCAAGCTGGGGCGGGGGGCTGGTGCCACTCATTCTGTTTGTTTCCTTTCCTTGGGGATCACTGTTTTTTGTTGGTTGATATTTATTGTCTGGAAAGGCATTGTATCATCTAAGATTTTTCTTGTTTTTATTTATTTACTCTTTTAGACAGCAAATAAAATACAGCCTTTGTTACTCTATCTTGGCTAAAATCAGCATCCTATTTATGCTTGCACAAATAGAGTGACATTTACATTTTTTATTTCTTCCTTATTCAGTTTGGGTATGTTGTATTCCCCAAGGAAAATGGTCAGTTCAATTTAAATCATTGAATTTTGTGGCATGAAAATATTTATATTTCCTTACCTTCCTTTTAAAACCTTTTTGATCTGCAATAATTTTCCTTGTTTTGTTATTTGTGTATTTATTTTTAGTTAATTTTATTGGTACATTTTAGATATATATAGTGATCACATTCATTAGAGGGAACATGTACCTCTACATAATATATCTTGATTCTCCTATTTTCCCCACTCTCCTCCCCTCCCCTCACCCCCTCTTCCACCCCTTATTTGCAACAATCTTTTTATTTTCTATTTTTCCCTTCTGTTCTCTTTTTTTCTTTTGTCTTTCACCCTTTCCTCATGCCCCCTCCCTTGTTCCTCTGCCCATTTGGAATTTTCTTCCCATCTCCCAATATCTATTATATATTATGATCCTTCTTTACACTCAATATTATTTTCCCTTGTTATTTAGATCAGCCTTACTGTTGTCCATTTTCTTAGTAGCTATCTTGGGGTGTTGCAAAGGCCTGCCCTCAACTCCCAGGCTCAAGCAAACATCCTGCCTCAGGCTCCTAATGTCTGGGAATGCAGACCTAGGCTGACACAGTGTCTGGCAAGTTTTGTATTACTCTTTTCAAAGAACCAAATTTTGACACTATGAAAAGTTAATTTCTTGGAAATTTACTTCCTTCCATTTTATGTGGGATTAATGTTCTTTTCTTTTTATAACTCTCTAAGGTAGAAACTTACATCACTAAAAGTGAGACTTTCTTCATCTCTCTCTCTCTCTCTCTCTCTCTCTCTCTCTCTCTCTCTCTCTCTCCATATATATATATATGGAGAGAGAGAGAGAGAGAGAGAAGGACAGAGAACCATAAAATATATACACACTTCAAGAAAATAAAAAATTGTATAAATATTTTAATACTGTTTATTGAGACATCATGAGGTTAATACAAGTTACCTTTAGTCTGTACAATTACAAGAGGTGCTCAAAATGGTGGCCATCTGTAAAAAATAAAAACACACTATTTTTGTTTTCCTGAAGTTTTTATACTATTTTTGTGGAATGAATATATATATATATATATATATATATATATATATATATATGCTACATTTTCCGCTCTAATCATTGCCTTTGATGCATTCTATAAATTCAGGTGTGCTGTGTTTATCATTCAGATATTTACTATGCATCTTTCCTCTGCTAGAACAAAAAGTGTCTGGCACCTGCAATTTAGAGAAGGAGAGTTTTAACTGGGCTCAGGATTACAGTCTGTGGCCCTAGGAAGCACGATGGAAGAAACACCGTGGAGCAAGGGCACAGTGGAAGGAGACTACTGGGTCCATTGCATTCCAGGAGCTAGGAGCAGGGAGAGAGTGTCCAGGAGGAAGAGACCAGGAATGACCAGATACAGCCCCTAAGGTCAAGCCCCAAGACACACCAAGCAGTATTATTTTAAAAATAATTTCCCTTGTGATTTCTGCTTTGACCTATGCACTGACTATTCAGAGCAAGAAAGGAGATTTAAAAAATTAGTTATAAACATATTATGACTCCAGGCTTATCTCCCTACAAGTATAATCTAGAATGTTCTTCCTGTCTAAATAATAAAGTAACATTTTACTGACAAAAGAGAAGTACACTGTCATGTTTACTAATAGGTTTTTCTTAACTACATTATTATTAGTGATTTTTATTTAATTCCTTGTTAAATTTTGAGTGACCTAAGTCCCTTTAAATATACTAATGGTTGATTTACGATATGAATATGTATTACAGTTGGGGTATGGCATTCAGGTATGCATATCAGTTAGATCATAATGGTTATTCAAATTTTCTACATAATTATTCTTATATGTTACCTTACTTTTGTCTGCATGTTTGATGAGTAGCTAAGAAAGGAATACTTAGGTAACTGGTCATATAGGCTTGTCTCTTTCTCCTTTCATCTTATTATTTTACAAACTCTAGGTTCACCTTCCAGATATACCGATCCTCAATCCCCTCTCAAAGATGCTACACATGTTTGCTTGCTTGTCTTAAGTGTAGGGGTTCATGAGTCTGCAGTTTCTTTTCTTCTTCACTGAGGGTATCTTATTATAGGTTTTGTCCCATTCAAGATACAGTTTAAGGAATTCTGTGAACTTCAAAAGTTAAATTTTCCTCTTCTAGAATAAGTAGCTTTGTGCTACTGTTTTAAAAGAAACAACTGACAGCCTTTTATTCATGTTTAACTTGTCTCATCATAAACAAAGTTGCTTTCCATCCTCTGCCCCAGTTCTGCCCAATGCACTAATGATAATTGTTTACCAATGGTTTCAGGTATGGCCAAAGAAGGGACTAAACTAAATGGCCCCATCTACAAAATTTTATGTCTCTTAACTCATTAGTCTTGGAGCATATTAGGGTCCCATTTTCAGTCGTTCTTACGTTTCCCTGTCTGGAAGCATTTTTAGGAGCCTCTGTTTCTAGAACAGGACTTTGCATGTGGAGAGGACAGGTTGTCACCCTGCACACGAATACACAAAAACAAATTAAATCTTCCACTTGGCATAACAAGGCTCCTATAATGCAAGTCTGTATGAACAAATCTCCAAAAGAGATAACTTTTTAGTAAATAGCAGAGTTGTAATCACTCCTATGAGTGGAAAAAGAGGCCGTAGCAAATTTCCACATATGCTGGATGGAATTTATATATCTCATTAGAAAGCTCATTTTAGACAAAATATTCTCTTTTTTTAATACCAGGAATCGAACTCAGGACTTTGTGCTTGTCAGGTAGATACTGTGCTGCTGATCTATACTCCTGGCCCCAGAGGGCTCATCTTAATAGATGCCTTTTCATTTTCTTCTATAAACTTAGTGGATAAGCATATTTCATTTTTTGTGCAATGGAAGAAAAATGGCCTTCAACAATGGCTTTTTGATTTGTACTGAGCCTGAACAAAAGTTGGATTTCCTTTCTGAATCTTTTTCTGAAGTACACAATTGTCAAGGACATTATCACAATTGTATTGTCCTTGAATTCTCAATAGTGAATCTGAAAATTCTAAAAAGTGTACTTTGCATGAAATCAAGTTGTCAAAAATGATATAGGCAATTGGTAAGGAAATGGAGACTAAGGTCTTCTGTAAATAAATTATTTCTTCAGTCCTACTTTATCATAGCATGCAGAAATTCTGCTTTGCAATCAATGTGAAGAATAGCGTATATTGACCGCTTGTTAGCAATTCAGTATATTGTTCTGCATTTACTCCCGAGATACAGTATAGTTATTGACAAGCAAAATGAACTACCAAAGATAGAGCATATATTATTAAAGCAGTTCATTTTCTCATCAATACTTTATGACTCGCTTTGGGTAATTAGCTAGATCTGTGAGGGAATTAGTGCAGGATTTGGAACTGTGTGTAACAAGAGAATACATATACATTTAGATGGAAAAGAAATGTACCCATTTAAGGAGGGACTGAGTAATGAGAATGGAATGCACATAGAAACTGATAACTGAGATCATTCATATGGCTTTTCCATTATACCCTACAAATGGCCCATTTATTACTCTATGTCTATAAGGCTGACCCGGGGTCACTATGTTTCTAATGTTATACCATCCCCTATATTAGAAGTGACTCTCTCATTCACCCCACATTACCCTGCATAAATGGAAGAAAAAGACTTTATTACCCTCAACAGCCTGAGGATATATCAACCACAGGGAAGCTGATCAAAATTAACTCATTCCATTTCTATGACCAAAATACGTTCAGGAGGAGCTGAGAATTCAGAAGCTAAATTACACTGGGTGTTTTCAAATGCTCTATTGTGACAGAACTCAGACAGTTCAGTATCCTGACCCTAGTATGTGTTGTGTAAGGCTACCTAATATCATCTTCAAAGTGTAGAGATTTATTTTAAGGTGCTTTATGACAATGCAAGCTTTCCTTTTTTAATGTGACCATGTGGCATTCTATGATAAGGCCTTTCCAGCCCTCAATCCTTTTTTCTCAATCTTTTAATTCCTGTTTTTCTAGTGATTTAAATAAAAAAAAAAACTTTAACTACCAGACCTCTTACACATTGGGCAGTAGGATTAAGGGAACCAACAGTGGATTCTGAGATGCCAAGGGACTACCAAAAGCAGGAAGCCACGATCATCTTTAGGGCTTAAAGGGCAGAGAAATGAAAAACCCACTAGTGCTCTGGAGAAGATGGAATTGGGTAGAAACATAGCTTTCTACAGCACACACCAGGGGCAGAAAACCAGCCTCCCTAGGTTCCATAAGAATGGATATGCTTGGGTCAAAATCTACCCAGCATATGGCCCTCAAAGGAGCAAACTCCATCTTCAGGATACAAGATGGGCAGAAAAATGTGCAAAGTGAATCCAGGTAGGGCAGAGTAATGGGGAGCAGAAAACAAATCAGCACAAGCGAGGAGGTTAATGCTTTTGCATAGAAAGAGTAGGTGGCAAATCAGAGTATTTAACATGCTTGCTCAGGGTCACCATCATCCTTTTGACTTGAAAAATTGCACTTCTAGCCTAGCCTGTCTCCCCACACCCATGCTTGTCTCAGTCTAATCAGAACACTTCAGAAGCCAGGACTTTCAGTTTAAAATAAATGCCACTGGCAGTCCTTGCATTCCATTGCCTCTCCTCTTACTACATGACCTAAAGGCGCTTCCTGTTGCTTTACAATAGATTCCCTATTGTTTTTAATGTGCTGGAGACCACCAGTGTCCTGGAGGGTCTGATCCCAGCCTGATTCTTCAAACACATTTTCATTTGCCTCCTTTGTTAAACTCACTTCAGTGTTACTTTTTTTCTTTGCTTCCTGCCTGATTCAAAGTGCTTACAAGGTTGTTCCTTCTCCCTGGAAGCTTCCTGCTTTCTCCTCCCTCCTAGACACTGTTTCTGCATCCTTCACATCTTACATGGAAAGTCACTTTCTCAGAGAAGAATTCTTATATATCCCAGATCAGCACAGCCACCGGTGCTTATGTTTTGCTTATACCATGTACATTTGCTTTTTTGCTCATTTTCAGTCTATGAACTTGCATTTTTAAAATAATTAGCTAGATTTCCAATTCCTCTACTGGATAATAAGCATCAAAAAGTCAGAAGTCTATCTGGCTTTACACATCATTGCTGCAGACTCTAAACCAGCACCAGCAAATGGTAGCCTTGCAACAGACAGTTATAAATAATGTGGAAAAACACATGATGGACCTCAGGTGTATTTAGTGTTAATATGACATACGGTATGTGTGTTAGTATGTCTGAGTATTTGATCAGTTATTAATGCATCATTCAGGTCTCTATGAAAAATAATATATAATTACATTTCCAGAGCATATATATAATTACATTTTCCAGAGCCTTCGTTTATTTTAGAGGTAAAGTGATCTTTTTAAAAATTTTAGATTTGTATCTTCAGGTTATGTCCTTGAAATGTCTGAACTTAAAATCTTTGGTACCATTATTTATGAACCAAAGAAGTTATGTTTCTCTCTGAGAAATGAAACATACAGTTCTCTGAAAACTACACTTAAAAACACCTTTATACCATCTTGAATTTTTCTTGCTATAAACCTCTCATTTTCCTGGGCATAAAAAAGAATGCAGTTGGCAGGAGAAAAGTGTGAGTGTGAATGCATAATAGTTAAAATTATTCAAAGTAAATGTTCTTTTAGGGAGGCAGGTTGTTACATCAGGAGAAATGCTGTCTGATTCCTCTGAGGCCATTGTAAACAGGTTATCAAACACCCCATTCGTGATGTGGTCTATCAAGTTCTGGATGGCAGAACACTTTCTGTAATTGGGATAACTCTGTTCAGGGACACATAAGCTCAGGCCTCTTGCCTCATGCCTTATTAAGTCTATTTTTTCTTAGGCAACAAGGAATATGTACAAAGGAAATACTTCAAAATTTTGCTGGATTAATTTAGTCAATGACACAGTTATTTTCAGCATTTTGAGAAGCTGAGAAAAAGGCATAACTTCTATTATATCCCTATTGGAGAGGATGTAAGTTGATGTGTGTACATGGAAGAACACATAGGAAGTCCTGTTCTCATGTCAGAATAAATACTACCTAAAATGACACAACACACACTTTTATAGATATTAGTTCCCTTTTTACTCATTTATGGAGATATTCCAAGTTGTCAGAAAAGCACTGATAGCAAAAATTCAATCGTGAAATTGGTAGGGTGTCACACAGGTAATAGCAGTGCATTCTTTTTATTTGTATTCCTTCTCAACTCAGCATGAAGAAGACAAGACGAAAGATTGAAAACTCAAAATTAGAATGTTCAAAGGGGTATAAGAGAGATCATGGGAAAAAAGAAGGTGAGCGCTGCAAAGCTTAACGAACATGGTGCGTAGGTATTGGCTGGTAGGAAAAAGTCAGAATCCAGCAACCTGTAACATTTTTTAAAGCAGTAGCACTAGGATTTATATCTTATGAGTTGTGCACCTTCTTTGCCATTGGAATCTCACCCAGGGTTCTAATATACTACAACGATAGGAGAGGGAATCTTGGGGATGTTGTTAGTAAGAAAAGAGAAATAAAGTGTTAACCTCCTTTACACCCAACTCCATCCCACCTTGAAAGTATTATAAGTCTATAGAATTATAATGCTTTCAGGAATAAAACTGGAAAACTAAGTTCTGTAACTGATATTCAAATAACCCTGTAATGATATAACCCTAGATATAATTACAGCACAATGATGCCTAAAAGTTTATATTTAAGCCTCCAAGGAAAACGGAATTGTTACAACGTGTAACAGTCTCCAACTGATGCTTAGGATGAGAAGCTGCTTAATTTGTGTTTACGAAGGCTTTAGCTTAAAATCATATCTTTTGTAGGTTAATTGTCTTGTCCATAGCTTGACTTATAAATTTCCTAGCAGCAATTCATGCCGAACCAATTTGAGCACATTTTAAAGAATATTTTATTTTTCTAGAAGAAAACACTGGGTCATATGTTATATTATTTATTTTATATAAAAATTGAACAAGTCCTAAAATTGATGATTTGATAAGACTTGTGAAACTTATTTTTCCCCAAATAGAAAGAAGTGGTGTGAAAATCTAAACTTCGCCTTTGAGACAGATGGTTTCATATTATTTTTGCTAGCCAGAAAAATTTACTAAAAAAATAAGAAAAGATTAAAGAAGTGGTGCCTGGTGCTCATTGTTTATTTTGTTCATTTTCCATTTGGATTTACAAAAATGGTTTTAAGTAATTTTAATTCAATTGTGCTGATACTATCCAGTAAAAGCCATAAAACATAGTGCTATCATCAAAATCTGCCCTTTCTTTCCTAAGTGGGCACAGGTCTGGCTGACTCCAGGCTAAACTGGGAAACTTAAGTACATATAATCCAACAGCTAAGAAAGAAAAGTAGAAATAAAGGCAGTTAGAAAAATATCTTCTTTTTTTTACCACTAAGTCTTTTTTCTTCTCTTATATGTACACCTATGTATTTTCCCTTCTATTGAAATGGAGAACTTCCCTTTGAGATTAATTAAGACTAAGAGATGAGTTCTAGCCATTAGAATGTGATAACATCTCAAGACCATTTAGTGTCAGTTTATTCTCCACAGTCTGTTTCTAAACTACTATGTCTGCAAGTGAACATTTATGTGACATCATCACAATTTTCAAGAAGAGATCATTAGTTGCTTCTCTGTTCCACATGTTGTGGTGACCTGGGTGACAGACTAATTTGAGGGAACATGATGTAATTTCATCCCATTCAGATATTTTTAAAAGTGTAACATTTACTTGGCTGTTTCAAAGCCTGTATTTTAAAAAAGGTTTTAGATATCACTTAAGCTAATACTTTTACTGTAAGGATGGATAGACCAAGCCCAGCCCCAACCTGAGACTAGAATCAAGTCCGGTTCTGTTTCTGCACTGCCCCTCAGACCTCTGTCAAGGGGCATGACAAGCTGTTTTGAGAAAAGAGATAGACTGCATGCTTTTCTTGTGCCTGTCACTTTTCTGTGGGGAGCACCTGTGTACCCGGGAATCTTCCTAGGCCCTCAATGGGGGCTCCAGGGAACCAGGTGGCTGTGCTATAGCAGAGGCAGGATTCTGAGCAGGGGTGGCAGGCAAGAGAAACTCTCCTGGGAGAATGCTTTTCTTGCACCAGACCTCCCCGGATTCTCTTTAAAAGTGGCCTGTGCCCTTCATCTGCAACACATTTGCAAACTCAATTTTCAGCCAGTCTAAGTACAGCAGCTTGGCCTGCCTCTTTGTTTCAATGACTCTGTGTGTTTTGATATCTTAGGTGACATGTCCGCACAAATACATTAAGACAGGAACAGCAAAGGTCATAACTTTCCTCATTGCTGAAGATAAAATTTAATGAGCTAGATCACAGGCTGCTTCAAGAATGGCCGTGCCAGGTTAATGGGGCTCTTCCCTGAAGCCAATTACACTGGGTACAATTGCATACTATTCTAATAGCTGTAAGTCAGTGCTCCACAAAGCCTTTGTCCCTGGGTAATTAGTAACTAGGAAGCAGGTGAGGGGAGGCTAAGAAAATTGTCACTGATCATACAGGAGACACACAGAGAGGACAGAGCTTGTAGCTATTCCAGGTGCACGTGTGTCATCTGTTGCTAAGAAGGAGCTGGCTCCAGATTCAGCAAGTCCTCTGCTTCTAGCGCTGATTAAAACTCTATGTGATCTCAAAGATGCTTTAAGAAACTTGGCTGAAAAGTGAATAGTAGGAGAGGGGGAGGAGTCATTCAGAAAGCTCTTCTCTATTGACAGTTTCCCTGATGATTTTGTAAGCTTTAGTCGGCTGACATTATTGACATTTTTTTCTCTCCTAATTACAGGGGAGGGTTACCAAAAACTGAAAATGATATGGTAAAATCTGAGCAAGCAAGCATGCCTCAAAGATTGACTCACTAAAAGACCTCCTTATATGCTCTGTTATCCTCACCCTCGTGGCCATTTACAGGTCTTTTACTACACATGGCTCAAACAGGGCCATTGAAGAGCCTGCTGACAATGGAAGATCTTTTAGAAACTTAGATGAAAATGCTTTGAAATTTCAAAGTAGCAGAATTTCCCATGATCTCATAGATAAATTTTCACACTATTGATTTTGGAGAATCCTTTGAGGAGCCGGCACTTCTACTTCTCCAAGTAGAGCATACAGGTCCATGTTATCAGAGAGCAAATATTGGAGCATTCACTGCATGCTGGGACTACGTTTTCCTAATGAAAACATCAATGGTATGTATTAGACTGTGGGAAATTCATGCAGACCAAGGGCAGCTGTATTTCTGAGTGATGACTTTTGAATAGTATGACGTTTACAAGAGAATAGTCATTAAATAAAAGGCACAAGCAATGTCAGTTTGTTGGAATGTTCTTTGTTTCGAAGAGGTTAAAGATTAAAAATGTAATTTCTAAGATTAGTTGTTCAGACCACAATTGGAAAGACTTTCAGAATGACTCAAGGCTTTGTCAAGATCCTTTCAAAATAATGAAGTTATTCATGGTAAAGGAAATACAAAGAAACAGCAGGGAATTTTTGGTATAGTGTGGAGGTAGATCATGTCCTTTTGTCACTGCTTGTCCTGAGATGAAATTTTGGTGATATTTTCCTTTTTTATCATTACAGGAAAAGATAGAGGGTGCTTTATCTAATTATATATTCGTTCGGCATCTTTTCTCTTATTGAACAAACCTGATTTCTCCAAAAACTTCAGTGATTTTATTTAAACACAACTATCCAAATATCACTTTTTTTACTCCTAAATTAAGAGTGCCAAAGGTTGGAGAGTATCTTCAGAAGATATCCTAAAAGAATTAAATTGCTTCTGTGGGTGTTTAGGTCAGTGGTATAAGCACCTGGCTGGCAAGCGCAAGGCCCTAAGTTTAATCCCCGGTACCCAACAAAACAAAACAAAACAAAACAAAACAAAACAAAAGAATTAAATTGTTAATAGTTTGAAAGAGATATAAATCATACTTGAAGGCTGCCTTTGAAGTTGCCTTTGGTAATCAGCACCCCAACAAAAAATCATTCAATAAATCAAGGGGCATAATAGTCTCCACTTATTGTTAAAATTACTCCAGTATTCATTGCTATTTGCTATCATTTTTACGAGGCACTGAAGCTGCATTGCATTTGAGAGCTCTTCAAGATATGACTCAGCCATCACTCCAGCTACCTTCAGGTCCAAAAGATCCAATGTCAGCTTTGGGTACCCTTAGTGTTCTGAGTATGTAGATGATTTGCAAAGGCAAACAGAAATTCTTTATTAATGTTTATTTTGACTGTGAGTACCAGAGAACATAGTGGTCAGCCACGTTATCCACATAAGAGCTGATCCTAGGCAGTAGCACAGATAACATAAAAGAATGTATACTTTGATGCAGTAATTACAAGAAAGAAAATGAAAAAGTTGTATCTGGTGAGGACCAATACTTCCAACATTATAGGCTGCTTAGCCCCAGCTAGAATACAATACAAGAATGAGAAATGACCAAGTTTCAGGCCCAATTTTTAAAAATTCAGCTCCAGAGAAGGTTTGCTGTACTACAAAGGGGATACCACTAAAGGCAAAAGAAGATCATAAATGAGTTTTGTTGTCACTGGTAGAAATACACTTCCTTGAGACAGAACTCAAGAATTACCCAAGTGAATTTATTTTGTTGAAAGAATGACTCACGGACCAACATTATCAGCATCACCTAAGAGTATATTAGAAACAGAAAATCTCCCATCTTACCACAGACCTAGTGATACCGAATCTCCATTTCAATGAGATCCCATGATTTGTAAGCACACTAAACCTTATGAAGCACTGCCTAAAGCAAAAATAAGACATGAGGCTTAGAGCCTACTTTCACTATGATGTTTGTCAGAAAACATTCAAAACACTTCAGAGCCAACTACACAGTGTCATTGACAAGTGGATTTTTCTCTGAGAAATGAGATTACTAGAAAGTGACTAGGCTAGGAGCATGGGGCTAGATGAACAAAATTTAATCTTAGACTCAGAGAGTGGTGCTCAATTTTGACTCAATTCGTGAGAAAATTTGAACATGATGCTTTATCTCTTCAGTTGTCATTTCTTCCATTTAAAATAACAATAACAATAATTGGATCATAATATCACTAAGAAAATAGAGTGAGAAGTAAGCAGAATGTGTCAATATTAATTTGAAGTGGCAACTGTTGACTAAGGACTATTCTGAATTTCCTCTCTCAGCCCCAATATTAATTTCTCTTCTGTAGTTGTCTCTGTTGCTTATTGTCTCAAAAACATTATGCAAGTTCACATCAAGTGTCTTACTGCATTCAATGTATATATTTTCTTGAAAGACTTGCTTCTTAGGTCATATGACAAACTCACTATTACTCTCAGCAGCTTAAGTCTCCAAAATGCCCTGTCAATAGAGAGTCAATAAAAGCAATCTGACAAACTAATTGTCTTTCAACTTAATAACACAGGAGCAACAATTTAATCAAGGCCTCACTGTAACTAGAAATTTCTAATTACTTTAGAGATATTCCATGGCAATTTATCTGTCAATCTATGGCTTGAAGAATACTGAGACCCAGTTGGCATAGAAGAAGTTATCCTGAAGGTTATTCTCATTTAGAAATTTTAACCATTTACCTTTTTTGTACAGCACAATCCTGGTTTACCCAGGTGTGATTATTAATAACATCTACCTCATGTTTTTTTTTAAAGTGTCACAGATTGTACAATAAATAATATGGCCATGTAAAATTAAAAATGCAGAAGAAATGCTGTACCTATTCACTTGTCTTGCGTGACTAGCTTTTTTTACTTTTATTTAATTAACTAACTAAGTAAGTAATATGCTTATTTATGGTTGTACTGGGGCTCAAACTTAGGAACTTTGCCCAAAGCTTCATTTTCAGTCACCCTTCCTTTTTCTATTTTGAGACAAGGTCTTGCTGGGTCTCTAAGTTGCCCATGTCGGGCTGGAATTTGTGGTTCTCATGTCTCAGCTCCTGATATGGCTGGGATTACAATGGTTTAGCATCACACCTGCCTTCTAACCAACTCTTTAAAAAAGTTGCTTTTGATGTTGAACCCTGAAAGTTTCCCCAAGCATCCCAACCTTATACTGGGCCCTGTATCTCCTGTTGACATGCAGTACCATTTTCCTTCCCCTATTGGATAGCCCGCTCTGTTGCAGGGAATGAAAACTTAGGTCTGCATACATCAGACAGCTTTGGGAGCTACAACCAAGATCCATATAAACCTCAGATGCCATGGAAATGTGTAAGATTTGGAAGGCAGAAGAAAGACAGAGCCCATTCTGCTACCTCCTCTCTTTTAGGCAGATGCATAGAATTGCCCATTGCATGTTTTTGCTGCTGTCTTTGTATTCCCTAATCACTTCATTTGCTTTGAGGTGCAGGAAGCTCTAGATAATTGGCAACAATTTCATGCAGATCCCTAACCTTGGGCAGCAGCATCTCTATAAGCCTCTGTACATCTGAAGATGAAAGCTATAGGCAATCAGCTGCACTTTCACCCCTTTTATCTTTTACAATGCTTGGTTGCTGTTGTTCCTCTCTTTGTTGTCACTGTTTTAATACCAACATTGAGCTACACTTGGAATAATTGACTGCATGTATTTAAATGCCATTTATCTTACTGTCTCCTCTTTACGGCCACCCCCACCCCCAGGCAACTAATGGTTTGCTTTCTGTCACTACAGATTAATTTGTCTTCGCAAGTTCTTTTTTATGAATGGAATCATACACTATATACTCCTTTTTCTGACTTCTTTCACTACTTATAATGTTTTTGGAGATTCACCAATATGGTGGCTGCATGTATCATATCTTAGATTCCTCGAGAGAGGCAGAGCATCTGAGGTACACTATTAAGGCAAAAATTTCATTTTTACTGCTGACTCTGTGCCACCATCCCTACCTGCATAACTGTAGACCTGAAAGTCTGGCCCCCCAAAACTTCCATGCCCCTACAATGCTCTTTTCTCATATACCTGTCTCTTTCCTTCTATCTCAGAGTCTATCTCTCTGAGAGAGGTGGCATATTTGGGACGCAATTAATTGGGAGACCTGGTTGATGTGATTATGGTCATAGACAAGCTGGAGACACAGGGAAGACAGCACCATGGTTCAGTTTAAATCCCAAAGTCTCAGAACCAGAGAAAATGTATCTCTGTGAACCTTGAGGGACACAAATGTTATTCCTAGAATCCAACGGCTGGGGAACCTAAGCTCTGATGTCCAAGATCACAAGAATTAGGCTGTGCCAGATCCAGAGCAAAGAGAAAATTCACATCTCCTCTGCCTTTCCCTGCTATGTGGATCCTCAGTTGAGTGGATAATGCCCTCTTAGGTTAGGGGTGGATCTTTTCTACTCAGTCCCCTAACTCAAATGGCAACGTTATCTGAAAACACTCTCCCTGATACTTTACCAGCTACCTATGTGCTCCTTAATCCAGTCAAGCCGACATCGAAAATTTACTGTCCCATATCAGATTTTATCAGTCCATGT
Source organism: Hydrochoerus hydrochaeris (assembly GCA_004027455.1). Classification (NCBI taxonomy): domain Eukaryota; kingdom Metazoa; phylum Chordata; class Mammalia; order Rodentia; family Hydrochaeridae; genus Hydrochoerus; species Hydrochoerus hydrochaeris. The sequence continues at coordinate 63,480 of PVLA01006255.1, read as the reverse complement.
AGTATTTTATTGCATGGCTAAACCGTAGTCTGTTCATTCAGATGTCTACTGATGGAAGCTGGCATTTGCATTCTTTCTAGTTTTTGGTCATTATGCATAAAACTCACATGAAAAATCCTCCATAGGACTTCCTATAGACATGTTTTGATTTCCCTTAAATAAACATCAATGAGTACAAGATGATATGGGAGTTTAGTTCAAATTTAAAGAAATTATCAAGAAAGTAGTTTTCCAAGTGATTGTACTACATTACACTGATTGTACCATCCTGGATGAGTTCAAGTTGCTCTACATATTTAATGTTCATTGTATTTTTAATTTTAAACTTTAAAAAAATTTTTTCCAGTTTTCAATCATTCTAGTAGGAGAGGTTTGGGATGGTCCCCATCTCCATCCAGATTTAAATATATCTGTATTAGCTCAGAGGGACTTAGAGTAAGACATAGAGAATATTAGACAGTGGTGAAGATTGGTAGAAAACAGCATGACTCAAGGACTGGGAGTGACCATGAAGGCATGGCTTGGAGAACATCGTCTGTCTGCCAACTGAACCCGAGATGTGAGGAGACTTGGCAGCTCAGTTCTGGAAGGTCCTGTAAAATGTCAAACATGGCTCCTTGTCCCTCCATAATTCTCTCATAGAAGTTTCAGGCAGGTTATTTTGTAATAGCTGTATTCTACCCTTCTCTGTGCTCCTCGACACATATAGATATTAGTGATGGTGCTCATGATGTCTAAGCTTCCCGAAGTCACCACTGGCTAGGAGATCAGCTTGTTAACCAGGCAAATTTTAAGGTATTCCTAATCCATCGATTACTTTCTCATTGTTCTGGGAAGGTATGTATAGTTTGTCAGTGCTTCTGATTCAGATGAGATAAGAGTTTTATTATGACAAAGCTGACCTGGAAAAACTGGGAGCCCAAAATATGAGTTGTAAAAACACTCCCAAGGGCAAAAAAGAGGAAGACAAGGAAGACCCTTATTCAACAGAGGTGGAGAGAATTTTTCAAGGTAAGATATTCTAACCAAACTTCCCCATTGGCTTTGCTCCTAAAACTTCTAACTTGACTACGGCTGACACATTATCAGGGTTAGCCCACACCCCGTTTCATGAAGCATCCTTCCCATACAGTCTTCATCCTCTTTCTCTATCACCCTTCTAGATCCCAAAAGGAACAATCATGGAAAAAAGACCTCGTTGATGTAGTCCAAAAATGTCTCAAAATATACCACTCATTCAAAAAACTGTAAAACACCAAGAAGTTCAAAACTATCTGACTGGTGTCTTATGCTCAATAAGAAATGGATTATGAGAAAAAGAACCAAATAAGAAACAAAATAAAATAAAAATAAGATATAGGGTTAGCCAACCCCAGAGGTGGTCTGAATGTAAGGAAAGAAAGCAGTGGGTGTGGGAGAAGAGAGGGGCAGGGTCCTAGATGGTCAGGGAGTCCAGATCCTCAGGCAGGTGACATAGGGGAATATTGTCTACATAATTTTAATGTGAGGAAAAAAACAAGGAAAATATTTTATTAGCCTAAACTCCATAAGTTTGTTGTAGTTTAGGATACATCAGATTCATTGTACAGCTAAACTAAAGAGCAAACAAAAAATACACAACCAAGGTTGGGCATTAAAGCTCATGGCAAAAGTGCCTGCCTTGCAAGCACATGGTTATGAGTTCAATCCCTGGTACTGATAAAAAAAAATACACAACCAGACTAAGAAATGGACAAAGGACCTTTTGTCTTGAGAAGATGTTAAAATGGATAGTGTACATGAAATCATTCTTAATAATATTAGTATTTAATGAAATGGAAGTTAAAATCACAATGAGTGTTCATACCAATTTAATATGCTTATTTCATGAAAATTTATAATTGTAGGAAGCATGTGGAGAAATTGAAGAATCATGAAATGCTAAGGGGAAGACACATGTTGCAGTGACTGTGGAAAACAGTTTGGTAGTACCTCAAATGATTGACCATAGCATTACCATGTAATCCAGTACTTTAACTCAACTCTTAGGTTAAAACCCAAAAGTATTGATAGCAGTTATAAAAACAAAAAAAGATATTTTACAGTGATATCCATAGCAGCTTATATATGAGTCAAAAGTTAAAAACAACTCAATTGTTCACCAATCATGAATGGTTGAACAAAATGTGGTCTATTCATAAAGTGGAATATTTGTTAGCTATAAAATGAAATCTGATATGTTTTAACATGAATGAGCCACTAAAATATTATGCTAAATGAAGAAAGCCAGAAACAGAAGAACAACTATTTTGTGATTCCATTTAGATAAATTTCCTACAATAGGAAATTATTTATAGAATCAGGGAGAATGGAGTATGCTAGAGGCTTAGGAAGAGTTAATGGGCAGCTATAATTTCATGGGCACAGAGATTCTGTTCAAAATGATGAAAAAAATTTTGGACATGGGTAGTGGTGATGTATACTCAACCTTGTGAATGAACTTAATGCCACTGAATTAGCAACTTAGAAATGGTTAAAGAATTTTCATCTATGCTACAACCAAGGTACAATGAAGGAAAAGTGTATGTAGGTTTCAAAACACATTTAATCAATTATACTTTAAAAATCACAAGATTTATAAAATCTGAAGAACTCCCTGTGACAGGGATCAACACAGTTACCGCTGTTGCTGCAGTGATTTCTCTGGGCTTGGAATGGTTGAGATTTCTTCCTGAACACTGCTGTGCTGAAATGCCTGGGGTAACGCACCAAACAGGAGGATCTTGTGTTTAAACAGCAGATTCTATACAACCAATGACAGACCAAAGATTGCAAAAGTAGACACTACCTTCGGAGACTTTTTTGACTTTGGTCTGGGTTACTGAAATAGTGTGTACTATACAAAAATTTTGAATAGACCCAAGTTTTCCTGAATTTGAATGTTACATATTTGATTTCTCTTGAATGGCAACTTTAAAAGTGAAAGATGATTATTGTATAATTTCAATTGTTTATTATTTTAAAACTACACACAAATCATAAAATGAAAATGTTACATTATCTGTGTGGCTGAGTAGTTGCTTGTCATGGTTTATGTCAGTGGCCTCTCAAGCCTCATGCAATCATGGACAGGGCCTAATCTAGCATTTGGAACTGGTACATTGTCTAGCTCTCGGATTGGTGTGTGAGTGCTACACCTGCCCATGGTTGGGGCAATTATACAGTTTAATGGCAGGAATAAGAGGTGTCTTCTCTCTTTTGCTAGTTTGTTCCTTGCTGTTTTCAGCCAGCCGTTGAGGACAGCCCCTCCATGCCACCCTGCCACTTGGAGCCAACTGAGTATGGACTGAAACTTCCAACCTGTAAGAAATAATCCTTCCCTTCTCTAATTTTGGATTTCATGCATTTTTTCTCAACAAGAGAGAAAAGTAACCAAGATGTTGTGTCAATTTTACCTTTGAACTTGTTGGTTTTATTAAAGTTCTCTTATTTTTTTTACAGTCACCCTTATACTGTATATGCCTGTAATCCCATCATTCTAGAAGTGTGAGGCAGAAGGATTGCAAATTCGAGCCCTGCCTGGGCAGTTGAATGATTTAGTGACATTGTATCTCAAGATAAAAAAAAAAATGGGCTAGAGATGGCGCCCAGTGTGAAGTACCTGGGTCCAATCCCTTGTCAAGAACAACAACAACAAAAAAATCAATGAAAGGAAGACTTATGCTGTGTTAAATCAGGGTTTTTATTATTTAATTTCTGAATAGTACTGAAAAATATGTTCTATTAAAGAGCATTTTTTCAAAACACCCTTGTCTTGGGAAGAATATACTGCGTGATGGGTGGGAGGAATTTTATTGCCTGGATTCCTTGAAAATTCAGCCCAGTATGTTGCCTTTATGTTTTGCTTTGATGTCTGTTTTTTGTTTTACATAGCTTTAGTGAGCTATAATTAACATGCAATAAACTTAATGTGTTCAATTTGTAGACTTTAGGTTTTGAATCATACATCCCAGTCAAACCATCATCACAATTAAAATATAAGAAGTAGGGGAAAAATCTTTCTCCAGTGGGGAGGGGACTAAGAGATGGAGAATAGGAAGGGAAAGGGGATGAAAAAGGAGGGGAGACGTGTTATTCCGTGTACCATCACCACATAAGGAATGGAGTCGGTACGTACTGCAAATATGTACCAGTAAAACTTTAAAAATATAATCATCACCTCAAGAAGTCTGTGTGAACTCAAAGTTCCTCTCCTGCAATACGATCCGTGTCACATACACATGTCACCTGGCACTCTTAGAATGCAACTTTGGGAATGGGCCTTTGGCAGCGAGCCCCAGGAAATGTGACTATCCTTGCTATCGCTAGAGCTGTGGGTAATAAAGACCATTGTGTGACTTCTGCCAGCACCTGGGAAAGAGCAGCAGGCTCTTATGTTATACCGCACGTGGTTTGCAATCACAGAACTATCATGTTAATGACATTTTCCCATACACTTCCCAATAGGCTATAAATCTTAGCACAAATTGTGGGTGCTTGCTTTGAATGATCAATATGCATTTTAGTAAGAATGAAAGGCCTTTATATTTATCCACCTAATCAACTACTCTTTCTTTGTACATTTTTGATTAGACCCAAATTTCCATATTGTATCTATGGGGGGATTGTTGTACTTCAGTTGCTCTTTCGTATAGTGCTAGTCTGCTAGGAATGACTTTTTAAACTTATTTTTTTTTCTGTTTGAGACAGAGGCTTGACGGGTTGCTGAGGTTGGCCTTGAACTCACTATGTAGCCACGTCTCCCTGGCACTCACGGCAATCTTCATGCCTCAGTCTTCTGAATGCTGTTATTACAGTTGTGGGCCACCATTTCTGGCTCTGATTTTTCAATTTTTATGGTAGAAAAAATATTTTATTTTTGTTTTAGAACTATATTTTTTCTAAGTATGGCATTATAGATGAAAAGCATTCTTCCTTTGCTATATTTTATAATTTAATTTATTTTTTTTTATTTTAAAGAGAAAAACAATAAAACAGTGATATGGAATTTCAAAACATGAAATAGGAGTTTAAAAATGGTTAATATATTGTGTATTGTTATCTTCAAAGTATTTGCTCAGATTTCAAGATATAGGCATGAAAAATTAATCAAGCAATTTAAGCACAAAGTATTCTTTCAGTAGAAACTAGTAGTGTAATTATCTTAGCTATCTTTTTTGTGTGTGTATTTTTCTGTTTCTTTCCTTGTTTTCTACTGTCTCCCATTCTAGTTGATCTTTGTTTTTGATCAGTTTCTTCCCCTTTCACTTTCGCAGTAACTACTGTACACTTTGGATCTTGTTTACTCTTTCGGTTTTTGAGAGTAGGGAGACAAAATGTTGTCTACACCTGTGAACCTGATGTATTTCACTTATGAGTGAGTTCTCAAGTTGCATCCATTCATGTATAAAAGTCTGAAGTTTGTACTTCTTTATAGCACTATAATATTCCATTGTATAGAACACAACATCTTTTGTATCCATTCTTCAATTGATAAGCATTTGGGTTGTTTCCAAGATTCAGCTTTTATTCCTTTGGTACTTTAAATGTATTCCTTTCTAATTTCAGTGTCTGGCGAGAAGTCCGCTGAAATTCTTGTTTGCTGTTCCACTGTGCGTAATGTGCTTTCTTATGTCTGTTTTTAAGATTTTTCTATAGCAGCAGCTTTGAGTATGTGGATTAGATTGGGCTTGGTGCTCTTTTTTCTCATTTTTCTTTTATTTGGGTCTTATAGAACTGTTTAACTTCTTGGTTTATAATGCTCATCAAAATTTTGGGCCATTATTTCTTCAATTTATTTTTCTTCTCCCTTCCTCCCTTCAGGATGATATAGGCTATTTGAAGTTGCCTCATAGTTAATTGATGCTCAATTCAGCTTTTTCTGTTTTTTCCCTTCATGTATCATTCTGTATATTTCTGTTTTGATATTTTATAGTTTCTCTAGTAGTTTCATAATCAACTGTTAATCATATCTAGTATATTTTTTAGTCTCAGATGAAGTTTTCGTCTCTATTAGTTCATTTTAGGTATTTTTCGACTATTATCCATGATCCTGTCTCTAGTAAATATACCCATTTTTTTAGTTTTTTAATATGTGGAGTACATTTATAGCACTACATTAATAACACTGTGTGTGATCTATGTCATCTGGGTTATCTTTTAGTTAAAATTATGTCATTTTGTCTTAATTTGGGGTCATAACTTCTATATTTTCTTGGGCACATTTTGTTGGATGCTAGATGTTTTGAACTTCAATTTTTTTTTGCATTAGAGATCAACCGTGTATGTGTGTGCATAGAATGTTTGTAAATTCTCTTATACTTTGTTCTTGGATGCAGTGTTGTCATTAGTAATTAGTTCAGTACATTTTAAGTCTTGCTTTTAAGCTTTACTAAACTTTGGTTGGCGAGGACAGAGTAGTATTCAGTCTAGGACTAGTTTCCCTCAATCCTGCTGAAAAACTTCTGCACATACTACCTTTAATACTCAACAACACTTCTTACAATATTCTCAGCCCAGTTTGAGCCTTGAGAGTTGCTCTAGTTCATCTTGAGAAGTTCTTTCCCTGACCAGTGGGAAATTCCTCACATGCCTTCGGAGAACTCGCTTGAACCCTCACAAGGGACACTCAGATCTCCAAACTGTTCTCTCTGCATCTTCTTTCTCTCTTTCACTGCCACCTCCTGGACTTCTTGGATTTCCAATTCAATTTTGAGTAACTAGTAGACTTCTTCCTGAGTTTCTTGTTCCTGTTCCACAGTCTGGGACCTTTCACCAGCCAACAAGGTGAGGTTCTCTTACTTCTCTCCTTATATTAGAATTTCTTGTAGGAATCATTGTTCTTGGTTATTGGAAGTGTGAGGCCTTGAAGACTGATGTTAAATAGACTGTCAATTGATTTATATTTCATAGGCAGTAAGATAAATGTACCTCTGTTTATGGCATTGTTGTGAGGAGAGGAAGTCTTTTCCATCACTGTTGCTTTGCTCTTAGTTTATCATATTAAATCCCAATTGCTTTTGAAACAGGGAATTGTTCCCATTTTACTGATTAAACACTGACTGCACAAGTGAGTAGAGTTTTAAATGAATTAGAAAACAAAAAAATTTGAAGCTAACACTTACTTAGTATTTAACTCTTTGCTGCACACATTGTGCACTTAGAAATCACACAATGACAATTAGCTGCTTGTGTCATTCATTAAATTAGATTTAGCATTTTAATAGTTTTAAAAATGTACATGTATGCATCATTACATTGTTTTATTAAACATATATCATGTGATTATATAGGACAGCTTTTAAAGAGTAGTAATATTTGTCTCAAATGAGGAGCCAAAGAAGTTAAAATTTAGACAGTGAGTCTTTGAAATTCAGAGGCCAAGCAACAATATGTTATTTCTGCAACCAGTTACATAGATTGAGTCCCTACTTTAATTGGCTTGCATTATTTTTTGAACATATTTAAAAGTAAGAAAATAGATCTACAGAATCTATCAAAATAGTGGAGTTTTACTTTAAATTAATTTTAAAGTATGAACACTATGAGATTTTGTAAAATGCTTTGAAATTATTGAAAAGCAGAAAGAAGAAAATTAAAGTAATCAATAATACCATTACCTGAAAAGAATTCTTATAATCAGTTTTTATGTTTAGCTAATATTTACCTAATATATTTGGGTATGTGTATAGTTTTGTATGTGTAATTACATTTTTCATAAAATTGTCTTAAAATTTTATTCCATAATGTGTCTTTATAAATCATAAAGTTTTGTATTTCTTATATCATTTGGAGAAATCATTTTTGAGAGGTTCTTACATTTTAAGTATTGCTTAGACTTTACTGTAAAAACTTATTTTATTTTTTCACATTAATAATTTGTTCTAGCCAAAGATGATGTCTTTGCATGTGTTTAAAGTTGCTTATGGAAAAATTCACTTTTCTTTTTTAAATAATGGCTCACTCAGTGGTGTACTGAAGTCTTGTCAGACCACTTTACAAAAGGTGATTGTTATCATTCTTTCCTAATTCTGTATGTACTAATGTCACATTTGTGACTTCACTTCAGTATTAGAGTATTCATAATACATAAATAGGAAATAGTATTATTTAGAACCTCATTTTATCCTAGAGAACCAGTTGGTAAACATTCACTATCCACTTTCTAGCAAGTTATGCTATAGAACACTATATTCTGAAAAGAAGATGCAAATAGGTAAAGAAAAAGTTAAATTACAGAAACTGTATATGATGTTCTTAATTCTGTTAATAAGAAATCTACGTAGTGTTTATTTTTTTATGCAAGACAAGTGTTTTAAACACTAGTTACCTCTGAAAAATATGACTGAAAATTAATATGAAGAATTGTTAACTGCATGCATCTGCATTTTCTAGACATTTATGATAGGTATGCTTCATTTTTGTGATTAACATATTCATTAAAATTAATACCTACATTTCTTTTATATATACTATCTTAAAGAATTTAAGATAATAACAACCACAATGGAAACCATGTATTTATCATTTCTAAAAGATCACATAGGCATTGTGCTATGTTGTTTTTTACCAATGGATCCCTGCAAATGTTCTGTGATTTGGCTTTTACTGTTTTTGTAAATCAAAACAGTAAATCAACTAAGGTGCACCATAGTTACATCTTATCCATGATAACACAGCTAATGAGTATGTGAATATTTGATTTTTAAATACAACTCTTTCCTCTGTTACTCAATAGAGTGCTCCACTTGTTTGTTTTGGAACTGATGATTTGCAATTTCCACCCAAAGGTCTAGGATAAAATAGTGAAAAGAATCCCAGTTGTTGCTGTGTGGTCCATGGCTACATATGTGGAGGAGGGGTGGAATTTGAAGTAATACTATCACTAAATCATGATAAGTGTAAGAAATATTAGAAAGGGGAAAGGAAAAGAAGTGAGATGAGCTCTATTGAAAATAGAGACATTGTCTCTTATTCTTGATTTATAAAAAGTAAAATTGGAAAATTGCTAGATACATGGTAACAAAAATAGAAATGACTTGGCAGATGGAAGAAATCAGGATAACAGGGGCTTGCGTAGGTGATAACAGAGACTATTACAATCATCAGCCAGACTCATCCTGTTCCAATCTGTAAGGAGAACTTATGTAAGTATTAGCAATGAGATGAACAGCTTCATTACTGTATCTCACATGTTTATAGGCTATTAGAAGTGAGGACAAACCATGAAGCAAAAACAGTTGCTCTTATACACTTGTACCCAATCAGATTTTGTTCATTGGCCAGAGTTTAAGAACAGAATTCTAGTATTGTTTGCACTAGCTTTGAAATTCAAAGCAATCAAGAACTGGGCAATTAGCAGAAAAGAAATTGGAGTGGTATCTTGTGGCCAGCAATTTCCCACAGAAGGGAATTGTTAGAAAATTTGCTCAGACTCTAAGTTAAATGAGTGAAATAATTCTACTAACCTCACTTTGCACATCTAGCTACATGACTCAGGACAAACAGCTTCATCTTGCTGTGCTTCTGCTTTCTCTTGTACAAACCAGGATATCTAAAATACTTCAGCAATGTGATGTGAAAACTAAATAAAGATGCACTTTGACAAAAAACACAAAGTTAGCTAATGCCAACTGCAGGCTGAGATGTTGGAACATTGCATTTTGATAGGAATGTAAACTGATCCAGACATTCTGGAGGGTAATTTGGCACTAATTAGTCAAATACGTGCAAACTCTCCAACACAATTCTGATTGTAGGGATTTGTCTCAAAGAAATATTCATACAAGTCCATAAATTTTATATGCTATATATATTATGCATGAAATATAAAACAGTGTGGCAAGAACTGTAAATATTGCTGATGTTTGTACCTGAAATCGTTTCTAGGTGACACTTGAAACTTAATTTCACATTCTGACTGCTTAATATTAAAAGGATATTTTCTGCTCTTATTAAACCTTAAAGAGCAGATATTTATGTTTTAGGAACAAGACCTTTTTAAAAATCATATTAGATTTTAGAATGTTTAATTTGTGGTTGCCTTTTATTATGAAATGCCTTCAAAAGGTCAGAGGAAAATTCAGTCAAGTAAACAGAAACCTTTCTCCAGATAAACAACTTGGAATCAGGTCTTCTGCTCGACTTTACTGATGAGGTGATACATAAGGCAGAGTCCCTGACCTCGAGAAGTTCATATAGACTCAGAAAAAATTTTGGAAACAACTAAAACATAAATTTTCTTTCTACCCGTCAGCATGAAAAGAGAAGTTCAGTTCAGGTTTTAAGTCAGTGATAAGGTATCTTTTATCTGGAACTGCAGCTCTCTAATTAAATCTTTCTCGGGCTTTAAACCCAGGGAAACCCACTTGATGATTCAAAGTCAGTCACCGAATGTGGTTTAAAATCAATAAGAGTGAAAGATGCCCTGGCTGTGCTGTCCTTTCAAAGGAAGTGGGAGCACTTTCATGGCTTGTTTGCAGAAAATCAATTATCTAAAGCAGCTACCAGGATGATGTGGACAGAGAGAGCTTTTGTCCAAGGGTAGACCGGTGCTGTTTTGACTGCTCTGCATGCATGATAACTGTCTGCCACTATTGCACTTTTATGCTTCCTTGTGGGATCTCCTAAGATATTTGCTATCTCAGGGAGTATAAATATATCTAGAAGTGGAGCCCAGAGATAGTTTTCCCCCAAAGCTGGGGTATATATTTAATTATGCAATATGTATTATAAAATTTCATGAAGAGTTAGCAATACTTAGAGTTTTAAAGAGTCCAAGAAAACTTAGGGTTCATAAAGAAAAACATATTTAATAGAAGAATCTGTGAACAGAAAAAATATAAATCTGCATAAAAAACAGAAAGTGAGACTGCTACCAGACAAGTGTGATCCCTCCTGAAATGTATATCATGTGCATTAGGAACAGTATTTCCTATAGCAAAAGTTGTTTATGCTTCAGCACTCACAAAAGGGAGAAGAAGCATTTTAAGTTTACACTGAAGTTCCCCAATAAATAATCTGCAACTTACCTTTTTAGCCACGTGCATAACAACTTGTGTTCAAGCATCTTCTATTTTAGGTAAATTGCTTACTACAGTGATTTCATTGAAGGCTTCCATTTTCACTGTACCTGTGTCTCTGACATTGTCTGTACCTCAGAATCCAGTGTACTTCAGAGTTTAGTCTGATGGCCACCTCCTAAAATGTTTCTCTCAACCCATTACATATTAATTTTTCTCTTTTCTCTACCAATTTATTTCACTAGGTAGTGCCTATTTTCTTTCAATAGTTATGGGAGTGTGTGACTTATTAGAAACCGGGTTGGAGTGGTAAGTTCATTGGAAATCAATAATGTAGTGTGAAATCAGGGAATAGTATCAATAGTAGACTTACACAGGATTCTAAGGTGGGAGAAGCATTGCATTCTGCAAACTGTGCTAAAGAATCTGTATTGAAAAAAATAAGAGCTAAACAAATGGGAGAGCAAGAGGCAGCAGTGATTTAACTAGGGGCTTCCGTCATTAGAAGCCCAGAGAAACTCTGTGCTTTTGTGCTAAGAGACTTGCAGAATGCCATGGGTCAAGAGAATGCCCACAGATCCAGAAGAGCACAGATCCAAAAGAGGTGCAGACCATGGAGGAATCACGCATTGATTATGAGGAATCAAATGGGAAGCTGAGGATTCTGCAGACTCAGAGTAAAGCCATTCGCTCCAGTGCCCTCGCTGCAGGATCACCATTCCACTCTGGTTCGAGGTTTATTAATTTCCTCTTGCCTTGTTTTCAGTGAGGAAAACTCTATAATCACACTACAAAAAAATGAAGTCATATCCTTACTTACATCATTTGTAGAAATCTACTCAAAATGTATTAAAGACTTAAAGGCAATACGTGAAACTCTAAAATGAGAAGACATTATAGGGGTGACATTTCTAAACTTTGGGCTCGACAATGATTTCTTGGATATCAACTCAAAAGCACAGGCAACAAATCAAAAATATATAAATTAGAGTATATCAGACTAAAAAGCCTCTGCAAAGGAAATAGCATGATCAACTGCATGAAAACACATCCTATGCAGTGGGAAAAATATTTGAACGTATATATCTAACAAGAGACTACTTTTCAAAGTATATAATGACTTTCCACAACTCTAGCAAAAAAAAAGCCCTATTGAAAAATAGATAAAAGTGACTGGGAATTGTGGCTTGGCTCATGTGTATAATCTCAGTACTCTGGGAGGCTGAGACAGGAGGATTGCTAGTTTCAGCCTAGTCTGGGCAACATAGTGACTTAGTGAAAGCTTGTTTCAAAAAAAGAAAAGAAGAAAAGAGGGCTGGGGGTGGAACTCTGTATGAACGCCTGGTTTTATTCCCCAGTAACACACACACCCACCCACCCAACCATACACACACACAGACTCATATGGCTTGCATAGATATTTCTCTAAAGAAAATATACAAATGGTCAACAGGTATAAGATGACCCCAGTCACTAAAGAAAAGGGAACACTGCCAATCAAATCACAACGAAGTTTCAAGCTCATGTTAGGATAGCCACCATCAAATGGGTACTAAAAGAAAAATATCCGTAAAAATTTGGAGTCTCTGTGTGAATGTTGAATGATGCAGCTACTAAGGAAAATATGGTAGAAGCCCCTACAAAATGTGTAATCAACTATCCTAAGATCCAGAAATCTGACTTCTAGGCATTTATCCAAAGAATAGAATTTAGCATCATAAAAACAGTTTTGCAATTCTATGTCCATTGCAGTGTTGCTCATAACACTAAGGAAGTAGAAACACATTAAATATCTATTAGCAGGTATATGAATAAAGAAAATGTGTCGTATTCATACAACAGATTATTATGAGTCTCAAAAAAAGAAATCTTGTCATATGGCACAACATAGATGAATGTTAGAGATAATATGCTAAATGAAATAAGCCAGTCATAGAAGAACAAATACTGCATGACTCCCCCTATGTGAGATACTGAAAGCAGTCCAGACTTCTATGAGTGAACTCATAGGAGCAGAAGGTGAAATTGTGGTTGCCAGAGGTGTGGCTTAGGATAAAAGAGGAATTGCTGTTCAGTGGGAAGGGAGTTCAGGCATGCAAGCTGAAAATTTTCTGGAGATCTCATGTATGGAAGTGTGCTTGTAGTTAAAAATAGTGTACACTTAAAAATTTGTCAAGAGGGAAGAGTTCATGGGATAAGATTTGATAATTAAAATAAAAAGAAAAAAAAATCTTCTTGTCTTTTATCAGTGATGCCAGTGAACATAAGGAGCCAGAAGTCCTGGGTCATCTATCTCACATCTTCCCGGCTTTAGAATCTATGCTGAGACTTCTTGTCTTGACATTGTGTTGACCCGTCTCCAACTCACAAAACTCATTCACACACCCTTCAGAAATCATCTCCATCCACACAAGCCTTTCCATGCAGGAAAAGAACCCCTCTTTTCACAGTTTAGATCCCATTACCCTCTCCCTGCTTACAGGAGTTAGTAAACTGCTGGTTCCCTGTTACACTCTCCAACACTAACTACTATTATTTTCATTTGGTCAGTCTCAGAATACACATGGATGACCTTACCAGGCTTATGCCTTCTGATTCCCTTTTCTTCTCATGAGCTTGTTTTCCATCCCTTTAGCCAGTTATTCCTACACTCCATATTTCCTCATTTCCCATAACCACAGCTCCTTCATAGTCCCACTCCTTGACCACAGTCTCCTAACTTTCCAGCTCTCCTTAATACTCCATCAGAAATAACTTCGAATACCTTAGAAGCTCCAACATATTGTGTCCATAGTCTGTTTCTGTATCTGTTACTTTACTTACATCCTCTTCATTTATATTACATTGGATCATCTTTATCAGAATTCACAGAATTTCACATGTAAGGCTATTTCATCACTTTCTTGTCACACTGTTGTTTTACTTGGCTAAATCAGAACTACAATTTCCAGTTCAATGTCAGCTCCATGTCAGCTTCATGAATCTCAACGTGGCTAGAAAAAAGAATCTACATCTAGGCAGACTTCTTCTCATTTAAAACGCAATATCAACACTCTCAAGCGAGATGGGGAACCATTATATTTCCCTAATCTCCTTACTCTCCCATCCTTCTAGATGACTGTCATCCTTTTTCCAGTCTCTTTGAACTTCCAATAGCTCCTTCACTGTCTTCATTATCAATTTGGTGACGTGATTTCTAATTCATAGAGGAAATAGAAACAATCTAAAGAGAATATTTTCCTACAAGGCATCTTTGCATACATACAGTCCTTTGGCTCATTATCATAAAAGAGTTGTGAGTTCTCCTAGCTGAGACCCATCACATGACACACTGGCTGGGTGCCATCACCTTCCATCCATTCACATTAATTTCTCCTATAAATTACATTATCAGTTTATTTATCACTAGCATGCCATGCCCACCAGGATACAATCATGCTATCATTTCTCTTCAGAATAAAATACATCTCTGCAATTCTCCTCCCATCCATATAGATTTAGCTGTCTAATTTCATTTAAAATTTACAATATAAAAATCCTCAGAAGAGTTGTTTATATTGATTTCTTTAATTTCTCTCTCCCTTTTCTTTTAACTCCAAACTCATTTGCATTTCTCCAACAAAACCCTTTTAAAATATTTCTACTAATTGTTTGACACTCATCCCAGAGAGAAGCACATGTGATTTAATTTCCTTCCTTTTGAGTAGGGCTGGTTGTACCAACTAATTTCTAATGAGGAAAATGATGCAGAAATGATGTGTGACTCTCAAGGTTGGTTATACAAGGGAATACAGATTCCAATGGTGTTTCCCTTGAAGACGCCTATTTTGGGGAACCAACCACCTCACCATGCAGCTAGAAAAACCTTGCCTCCTTGAGGGTCAACCTGTGGCTGTCTGAGTTGACAGACTGTGCAGGCATGCAAGATTTTCCCCCAATTATAAGCAAAGTAATTTCTGAGATAACCCCTGTCTGTACCATAATCTGACCACAACTGCATGATTCCATGTGATGCCCAGTGAAACCTGAGAACTGTGAAAGATAATAATCAAATGACTGTAGCATTTTTTTACATTTTTAAAATTTTATTTAAAGAGAAGAAAAACAATAAAAACAGAAAAAAAGGGTAGCAACAATACAGAAATCTTGAAGAAAGGAAGAAAAAGGAGAATGAGAAAAAGCCTCACTAAGAAATCAGTAATTTATAAATTATGTACAGTCATGCTGGATGTAGTTGTTCAAGTTACAAAGTTAAAGGTAACATAGTAAATATTCAAACAGTCAGACTACATACAGTTTTGCTCAAAGATCCCACAAAGATTCAGCAATATGGTCATCTATTTTAAACACTCAAACTTACATGCAGTTATATCCCTTAGAGCACTTTCTTTACTCTCTTTATTATAATAGCAATTGCACATTTTGGTTTTATTACATTTGCAGTTCTTATTTACTTTTTACACTAGAGACACAATATGATATTTATAAATGTGATTCTTATATATTTCACTAATGAGGATAGTCTCAAGTTGTCTCCATTTGCCTATAAAGGCCTCAAGATCATCCTTTTTTATAGCTGAGTAATATTCTATTTTATAAAATGCCACATCTTTTTCATCCACTCTGCAGTTGATGGGCATCTTGGTTGTTTCCAGGATATAGCTATCACAAATTGTGCAGCTATGAACATGGGTACACATATATCACTGTGATATGAACTTGTCAGTTCTTTGGGGAAAATACACAGGATGGGATAGCTGGATTGAATGGAACTTCCAATCCAAGTCTTCTGAAAATTCTCTATATGGATTTCCACAATGGTTGCACCAGTCTACATTCCCACCAACAGTGGAGCAGTGTTCCTTTTTCCCTGCAGCCTCACCAACATTTGTTATCAGTTGATTTCTTGATGGCAGCTATTCTTTCCGGGGTAAGGTGGAATCTCAATGCTGTTTTAATTTGCATTTCTTGAATGACCAGTGATGGCAAACATTTCTTCATGTATTTATTTGCTATTTGTATATCTTTCTCTGAGAACTGTGTGTTTATCTCAGATGCCCAATTTTGGAGAGGGTCTTTGAATTTAGGGGCTTGATATTTTTCAATTCTTTATATATTCTGGACAAAAGTCCTTTGTCTGAGGGGTTGCTAGTTAAAATTCTTTCCCACTCTGTGGGTTTTCTTTTCACTCTGTAGGTGATTTCCTTTGAAGTGCGGAAACTTTTCAATAATGTGAGATCCCATTTGTTGATTCTTTGAAGTGTTTCCCGTGCAGCTTGCGTTTGGTTCATGAATTCTCTGCCTACCCCTATGACTCCAAGACTTCTACATACCTTGTCTTCCAGTAGATTTAATGTTTCTGTTTTGATATTGAGGTCTTTGATCCATTTAGACTTTAGTTTTGTGCATGGTGATATGCATGGATCTAGTTTCAGTCTTCGGCACGTAGAGAGCCAATTTTTCCAACACCATTTATTAAAGAGACTATCCTTCT
The DNA here is from genome assembly GCA_004027455.1 of Hydrochoerus hydrochaeris. Taxonomy (NCBI): domain Eukaryota; kingdom Metazoa; phylum Chordata; class Mammalia; order Rodentia; family Hydrochaeridae; genus Hydrochoerus; species Hydrochoerus hydrochaeris. The sequence continues at coordinate 46,947 of PVLA01006255.1, read as the reverse complement.
TCCAGTGGACATATTTAGCCCCTTTGTCAAATATCAAGTGGCTGAGTGTCTTTGTAGTTGTGCTTGCATCTTTTATTCTGTTCCATTGATCCTCAGGTCTATTTCTTTGCCAGTACCAAGCTGATTGGATCACTGTGGCTTTATACTACTATTTCAAGTCAGGAATTGAGATGCCTCCTGCTTTGCTTTTGTTGCCTAGAATTGCCTTTGCTATTCTAGGTTTCTTCTGTTTCCAAATGAATTTTAGGAGTGTTTTCTCTAGATCTGTGAGGTTTGTCAGTGGTATTTTTATTGGGGTTGCATTAAATCTGTATAACAGTTTTGGGAGTATAGCCATTTTCACAATGTTGGTTCTTCCTAACCAAGAGCAAGGAAAGTCCTTCCATTTTCTAATATCCTCTTCAATCTCCTTTTTCAGCATAGTATAATTTTCAGCATGTAGGTCTTTGGCATTTTTAGTCAGGTTGATTCCTAAGTATTTCATCTTTATACATGTTATTGTAAAGGGTGATATTCCCATACTTTCTCTCTCAGTGAGGTTTGGTTTGTGTACAGGAATGCTATTGATTTTTGAGCATTGACTTTGTATCCAGTTACACTGCTGAACTTGTTTATTACCTCTATCAGTCTTTTAATGGAGTTTTTTGGTTCTTCTATATAGAGTATCATGTCATCTGCAAATAGTGATAATTTAACTTCTTCCTTTCCTGACTTTACTCCTTTTATTTCTCTCTCTTGTCTGATTGCCCTGGCAAGTGTTTCCAGAACTATATTGAAAAGGCGTGGTAAGAGTAGACATCCTTGTCTTGTTCCTGATTTTAAAGTGAAAGCTTTCAGTTTTTGTCCATTTAGTATAGTGTTGGCTGTTGGTTTGTCATTGATGGCTTTTATAAGGTTGAGATAGACGCCTTGTATTCCGAGTTTCTGGAGCATTTTTATCATGAACATGTGTTGGACTTTGTCGAAAGCTTTTTATGCATCTAGTGAGATGACCATGTGGATTTTGTTTTTGGCTCTGTTGATGTGGTGTATTGTATTTATTGATTTGTGTATGTTAAACCATCCCTGCATTCCTGGAATGAACCCCACTTGTTCATGATGTATAATCTTCTTGATGATTTGCTGCATTCTATTGGACAGTATTTCGTTGAGAATCTTTGCTTCAATGTTCATTAGTGAGATTGGCCTATAGTTCTCTTTTTTGGTTGGATCTTTCTCTGGTTTTGGTATCAGAGTAATACTTGCCTCCAGGAATGATTTAGGGAGGATTGCTTTTTTCTCAATTTCATTGAAGAGTTTAAGGAGTACTGGCTTCAAATCTTCTCTAAATTTCTTGTAGAATTCAGCTGTGAATCCATCAGGACCTGGACTGTTCTTTGTTGCTATGTTTTTAATTACATTTTCAGTTTCAATAGCTGATATTAGGTTGTTCAAAATTGCTATATCTTCTTGGTTGAGCTTTGGTAGTTCATATGTTTCTAGAAATCTGTCCATTTCCTCTGTGTTTTCCAGTCTATGTGAGTAGAGATTTTCAAAGTAGGTATTCATGATCTTTTGAATTTCCATGGGATCTGTGGTAATTTCTCCCTTTTCAGTTCTTATTGCATGAATTTGGGTTTTTTCTTTATTTCTCTTGATAAGCTTAGCTAGGGGTCTGTCAATTTTGTTAATTCTCTCAAAAAACCAGATTTTTGATTCATTAATTCATTGTATTTTTTTTTAGTTTCAACTGCATTGATTTCTGCTCTAACCTTTACAATTTCCTGTCTTCTATGAGCTTTGGGTTTAGCTTGGTCTTCTTTTTCTAGAAGCTTGAGATTGAGCATTAGGTTGTTTATTTGTGCTCATTCTGTTTTCTTGATATGACACTTTATTGCTCTATATTTCCCTATTAAGACTGCATTCATTGCATCCCACAGCTTACAGTATATTGTTTCTATATTTTCATTGAATTGTAGGTATTGTTAAATTTCGTCTTTAATTTCATCTGCAGCCCACTGGTTGTTTAAAAGGCTGTTATTTAATTTCCATATATTTATGTAGGTTTTAAAATTTCTTTTGCCATTAATTTCCAATTTCAGTGCACTATAGTCAGATATTGCATGGTATCATTTCAATACCTTTGCATTTACGTAAGAATGTTTTATGGGATAATATATGGTCTCTTTGGATAATGTCCCATGTGCAGCTGAAAAGAATGTGTATTCTGATGTGGTTGGGTGGAACACTCTGCAAGCATCTACTAAGTCCAACTGCTCACAGTTATGATTCAGTTCTGTTATTTCTTTGCCGACTTTTTGTCTAGTTGATCTATCTCTTTGTGACAATGGGCTGTTGAAATCTACTGTTATAATTGCATTCTTGTGTATTTGGTTTTTCATGTCTGTTAGTATCTTTTTTATGTATTTTGTTGCTCCTATATTTGATGCATATGTATTTATAATTTTTAGTTCTTCCTCTTTAATTTTACCACTAACAAGTATGTAGTGACCTTCTCTATATCTTTTAATCATTTTAGGTTTGAAGTTGACATTGTCTGCAAGTAGAATAGATACCCCTGCTTTTTTCTGGGTTCTTGTTGCATGGAATACTGTTTTCCATCCTTTGACTTTTAATCTATGAGTTTCCTTTTGGGTGAGCTGTGCTTCTTGCATACAGCATATTGTGATGTCCTGTTTCTTGATCCATTCTGTCAATCTATTTCTTTTTATAGGTGAATTGAGGCCGTTTATATTTATGGATAGCACTGATATGTACTGGCTCGACTTTGCCATGTTATGTTCTAGTTGTTTCTTTCTGCTTTTCCTCTTATTTAATTACTTATACTACCTGGACATTTCTTTCTGTTGTTGTTTTGGGGATTGTAGTCATTTTTATCTCTGTCTAGTATGTCCTTCAGTACTCTTTCTAGGGTTGGTTTGGTGGACATGAATTTCCTCATTTGCTCTTTGTCATGGAAGTATCTTGTTTCTCCATTAAATTTGAATGAAAGTTTTGCTGGGTGCATCAGTCTGGGTTGAAGATTTTTTTCTTTCAGGGCTTGAAATACCTCACTCCAAGCTCTTCTTGACTTGAGAGTTTGTGCTGAAAAGTCTGCCATGGTTCTAATGGGCTTTCCCTGATAGGTGAGTTATGTCTTTACTCTGACAGCTGGTAATAATCTGTTTTTATGCTGTATTTCTGAGATCTTAATTATGATGTGTCTAGGTGTGGATTTATGTTGATTGTGTCTGTTTGGTGTACTATATGCCTCACTTATCTGCATATCAGATTCTTTCCCCATGTTTGGGAAATTTTCTGCTATTATTTCTGTAAATACTTTATGTATGTCATTTGCCTGGACTCCTGTATCTTTGCTAATGCCCATTATTCATATATTGTTGCTCTTGGCATCATCATGAAGCTTCCAGATTGTCATTTCATGCTGCTTTGTTATTTTTAAAAGTTCTATCCTTTCCTGATCACTAACTGTGATCCTGTCCTCAAGGTCTGAAATCCTATCCTCTGCTTTCTTTAGGCAGCTTTTCACACTTTCAGTAGAATTTTTTCTTTCTTGGATGTTTCTTTGAGTTTGTTTTATGAATTCTCCTTGTTTTCTATATTGTTCATTCAAAGTTTCAATCAGTTTCCCATGCTCATGTACTTTTTTCTCTAGTTCGTTTTGGCTGCATTCAACACCTCCTTTACTAAAGTTGTTATTTCTATCTTTACATGGGAGAGTACTTCTAATTTGATTTCCTCTATAGCCTGATGTAGTTGTTTTTTTATTTCACTCACTCTTTTCAGAGATTCCTGGTGTGTTAATTTTGGTGTCCTCTATTTCAATGTCTCCTATACTTGTTTTTGGTGAATTATATGTTTTAGACTGAATTTTGCTTTTTTGTTTTGTCATTTTCATTCTGCCTGGTGTTTTCTATGTGTAGGTGGGGATCACACACACTCTTTTCAGACACACCAAATTCTTACAGTTAGTTAGAGGAGGTTTTACTACTGGCCCTATTTATCCCCTGTACACCTCTATTTTAGGGGTATATTCACCACATTGATACATTCAATCTGGTGTAGTCCAAAGTTCACCACCTTGGAGCAAAGTTCCAAATTTTCTCACTCTAACTGGATACTGCTGAGATCTTCTGCTGTTCCAGGTGGGAGGATGGGCCCATCTGTAGCAGTCCAGGGCAGTTTTCAGTCTTGGGCAGGCTTCCTTGATGTTCCTGGTGGCAATGTAGGCCCACAGGGGAGGTTCAGGGTAACCTACACATGAGGCGGGCTTGCACTGAGTTCCAGGTGTCAGGGTAGGCCAATGGTGGAGGTTCTGGGCAGTTTACCCCTGATGTAGTCTTTGGCTAAGTTCCTGGTGGCAGGGCTGTCCCTTGGTGGTGCTTCTGGGCAGCCTACACCTGATGCAGTCTTCGGCTTAGTTCCTGGAGGCAGGGCTGGCCCAAGATGGAGGTCCTGGGAAGCCTAAGCCTACTGCAGGCTTATGCTCAGTTCCAAGAGGCAGGGCGGGCCCATGGTGGAAGTTTTGGACAGCCTACCCTGCTGCAGGCTTCTGCTCAGTTCGGCTGTAGCATTTTAAACCTGTGTATTTGAAGCCTATTTGTTATGTAGCAATATGTAACTCGAACACTGCTTTTCTCATAGGCATCACATTTCCTAACCAGTTGACTTCCACATGTAACTTGAGTTACAAGTAACATTTAACACAATTGCAAACTCTTTCTTCAAGACACTTTTTTAATACTTAGCTTTTATTCTAGCATATTTTCTTAAGTAAACTGTGATATATCTCACTGTTCTGTTTGGTTTCTTTGCTATTTTCCTCACATTACATGGATCCATTAACACTGCTGTCTTGAGGGCATAATGTCTGGATCCCTTCTTCTCTTTTTTATGTACTCACTCCTTTGATGATCTCATCTATATATCTTCTATACACTGATGGTTCCCCAGTTTCTATCACCTGCCCAGTTATTTCCTTTGAGTTTCTTACTTGTTAAAAGGATCAATTATGTAACAACTTAGATGAAAAGTAAGCAGTTCAATAAAGCATATGAAAACTGAACTTGTGACATTCTCCCCCTGAACTGGTCTCTCAATCTTATCCACACCTCTAAGTGGCAAAACCATTCTAACAACTCTTAAATTCAAAGCCTTTGGGTTCTCATTGACTCCTTTATTTCCCTTACATGCCTTGTTCCATACAAGGGTAAACATTATTTTAATTATCTTTAAAGTGTATCATTATTGTTCAACTCTCACTACCTCCAGCACTGCATTCCTTAGTCATGCTACCATTGTCCATCCTGTGGTTTTTTCCTGTACCTTTTCACTGGTCTCCTTCATCTCTTATGTTCTGTCAACATTTACCCAGGGTGTGATTCTTGTAAAATTCACTTCCAATTATGTCTCTTATGAAGTCAGAGGTATCTTGCCTAGAGAAGAAGCAAAAATCCTTATGATGACATGTGATGTGACTTATTAACTAACTTTCCATAAATAATCTTAAAAACAGTTAGTTGTATATAAACATGAAATAGGTAAAGAAAATACAGCTCTGATAGGGAAGACTTAAGATCATCTGTTGAAATTCCAGATACAAAAATATAGGGGAAATGCATAAGAAAGACTGCCTTTAATCTTTTTATAGACTGCCACTACAGTGAAATCTCTAAATTGGAGTTTTTGCCATGTCAATCTTCTGCTTAAAACCCATCAGGACTCCCCAACAATTGGGATAAATTCCCAACTTCTTTATGTACCAGAAATAAGATGCAATCAAATTGAAAGTCCTGAATGTAATGCTAAGAAGTTTGAGTATAAAGTAATAAGGAAGCACTGGAATGCCCTTAGCAAAGGAGTGGTACTGTCAGATTACTTTTCTAAAATGTTAATACTTGACAGTGGGAAGTATGGATTTACATGCAGGGGAAAGAGCAGTAATAGATGGATATTTGAGAGCAAGATGTTCAGTGAAACAAGCAGAAAAGGAAAAAATCACAGATGTGGTGAAATTAGAAATATTAGAGAAGGAGGAGATAGGGAAGGAGGGGAAATAAAGGTAAAGGAGGGTTAGGCAGAAGGCAAAAATAATCAAATTGTTATATGCGTTTATGAATATGCCAAAATGAAACATTTACACTAATAAAAAGAACTTGGCCAAGAGTTCAATAATGTATGAACCAAAAGCATTATGGATCTATTAGAGAGGGTAAGTTTGACGTACACAAATGGAATTGAAAATATACACTGACAATGGGTATGAATAAGGCAAAAAACTAAGAATCACACACACATACATAGCATATTGGGATAGTTAATTAACTGTGTCCATTTAAGTATGCAACACCCAAATAAACTGGATTGGCATAGTTCAGGGTATGGTTGAAGGGGTTTACTGAAGGCAAAAACCCACCCTTGAGTGAATGGCACTAACCTACAGACTTGTACCTTGAATGGAATAAAAGGGAAACAAAGAAATAAGGCTTACTTCTGTTCCTTCAGAACAGCTTCGTTCAGTCTTCATCTTCACCTTGGATAGCATCTCCTGGCTTCCTGACTACCCCTGAGAGCCTCCATCCTCTGATGTGGAGCCACTGGTACACTGCAATGAACTGCAGGCCTTTGACCTCCAACAGAATCCTTTGGATCTCCAGTGTCAGAGAGGTCCTTTGCACTCTTCCGACCAGCTCTGCAGCAGCCATTGTAAGCCTAACTTGGAAATCCTTATGTAATGTATTTTATGTTAAATCTGTTTCTCTGGTTATCATTGATGGATACACATATGTAACTTGTGACATAGAATTGTAGATGGAGAAGACCTTAACTGATTACATTCATGCAAAGGAGAATATATATGAAAATAGACAAACATATATATATATATATATTTTTTTTTTTATTTGAGTTTCATTTTTGAGTTACCCAGTTAAGATTTCCAGCTAGGAACTAAAACTATGGCCCCACAGTTCAGAAGAAATTCAGAATATGATTTATTGAAGTATAATAAGAACTTAAGTCCATTTAGGTGAAAAAAACTAATGAAAGAAATGATGCAAAGCTAAACAAAACAAAAAGAGATAGAACCAAGAACAGAATAATGCCTGCTGTGAAACATTTGTTTCATATTTTAATTTTCACAAGTTGTTGATGTCCTTTTCTGTATGTAGTCAACATTTAAATATCTAATTTCCTATGAAAAAGAGAATAATGGAAAATACATTAGCCCATGTAATAACAAGTTATATAACTATTATCAAAGCTTGCTTGATGCATAGTTTCATAGGGATGAATTATTTGAAAAACAGTTTTCTGATTGGTAAACTATCTATAGTTATAATTGAATGAATTGCTTTATTTCATTTGTTTTGGTCCTAAGGATATTTTCCTGATGATTAAAAATCTAATGCAAAAATTCATGTTTTAATACTATGATCTCTTCCTACAGAGTCACTTCACAAGTAGTAGGTATAAGTCTCTGAACTCTTCTGAGCCCTATACAAACTCTAACACCTGTGTAAAGATGGTATATCTGTCCTAAGGAAAGAAACAAAAGGAGACATCAGAAATCAATGAAAGGCCATTAAATCCTAAACCATTAAATAGACAAGATGGGACTCAGGAGCTGTGCTTGGTCATTTTCCATTTTGCTTTCAGAAAGATTTTGCACTCAAATATAGCATCATCATTAATGTAACAAGAACAAGGCCATTTCCTGAAGTTATCTTGAAAGTCACAGGCAAAATTGGGTTATAAACTTGGCCCAGTGTTTTTGTCAACCACATGATGTTTACAAGTTACTTGATCTCACAGAAACTTACTTTCCTTACATGTATTTTTAAAGTAATAAACCAAATATAACTGTTAAAAGGATTAAATAAAAACTATTATGTAACATTTAAGATATTAATGCCCTTTGAGTCTGGCAAGGTAAGCCCAGCATTTGGGAGTACTAGCATTTCGGAGACCATGACTTGAAAAACCAAAAGCAAAAAAGGGAAAATTTAACTTTATTCAGTGTAGTTCCATGAACGTATGGTTTGCTTTGTTGTTTTGCTTTGTTTTTCTGATGCCCTTAGTAATGTATCCAAAGTACCATGCAGAATGCCTGCTACAAAGTTGTTATTCAGTAAGCATTCTTGAAGAATGAATTAATTTTACTTTTATCTGAGTTTTAAAATCATTTTTAGTATGCAAATCCTAAAAAAGACACACAGACATTTGGAAAATATCTCTATCAGTAAATATAGTCCTGAAAGACTTCCTGAAATCTTTTTGGTGGCAACAAGCTTAATTGTTTTGAATATTAAAGATCACAGTAGGCTGAGTTGCATGAGTTGAAGGCACACACAGTGAACTCCACTTAGCAATGCAATGTCGGTACTTCTCTTGGAACCTCTTAGGGCCCCACGCAGCAATCTAAAATAGCTGTGGAGCTTTGGAGAACTTTGTAGCATGAGCTGAAGGCCTCCAGAGCATGCTGCATCTAGCTGTTCAGCCTTGGTTTGCCACTCAGAAAGTGGTAGATCCCTGGCCAGCAACCTCAACAACTGGGAGGTTCAGAGTGCCATATGGAGTGTGTTGAAAGCCCACCCAGTGTACTTGTGCCATTTAAGGATCCTTCAAGTGCCACTAGACTCCAAGTGAAGCCTGCATAATAATTCCCACTGAAATGTGTAAATTCCCTGCAGTACTTACAGAAATCCTCAACCCAGTAAGCAACAGAAACCCTGCATTCAGCTTCCCAAGGAGAATACAGGAAAATGATAAAAAAGAGCAAAATGTAATCTCAAACTTCTAGCCCATCCAACACAAGGCTAGGAGACACGGACATAGAAGAAAGTGTAAAGCAATACACCTGAAACTCCTGAAATGATAGCGACCAAAGTAAAGAAACACCTCCATAAAGCTATAAAGGAACTCATATAAGAAATAATCTGCCATGTAAAAAAAGGAATGATAAATGTAAGAAAAGAAGTGCTGAAAACTTTCATTCAAACTTAATGGAGAAACATGATACTTTCATGACAAAGAACAACTGAAGAAATTCACATCCACCAAGGCAACCCTAAAGAGTATTGAAAGACATACTAGATAGAGATAAAAATGACCACAGTCCTCAGAACAACAGAAAGAAACCACCAGGTCGGACAAGCAGTTAAACAAGGGTGAAAAGCAGAAAGCAAACAACTGGAACATCACATGGTAAAGTCGAGCCAGTACATATCAGTGATATTCATAAAGGTAAATGGACTCAATTCACCTATCAAAAGAAATAGGATGACAGAATGGATCATGAAACATGATCCCACAATATGCTGTATAAAAGAAACACATCTAACCCAAAAGAAAACTCATAGATTAAAAGTCAAAGGATGGAAAACAGTATCCCATGCAACAGAAATATCAGAAAAAAAGCAGGGGTTATTGTTGTATTTTCAGACAACGTGAACTTCAAACCTGAAATTCTTAAAAGACATAAAGAAGGTCACTACATACCCATCAGTGGAAAAGTCAAGAGGAAGAACTAACAATTATAAATATATATGCACCAAATAAGGGAGCACCCAACTATATAAGACAGATACTAATGGACATGAAAAAACAAATACACAAGAACACAATTATAACAAGTGACCTTAACAGCACATTGTCACAAAGAGATAGATCAACTAGGCAAAAAGTCAGCAAAGAAATAATAGAACTGAATCACATATGTGAGCAATTGGACTTAGTAGATGTTTACAGAGTGTTTCACCCAACCAAATCAGAATACACATTCTTCTCAGCTGCACATGGGACATTCTCCAAAATACACCATATATTATCACATGAAACATTCTTTTTTTTTTATCGGTACTAGGAATCAAAGTCACAACTGCATGCTTGCAAGGCAGGCACTTATGCCGCTGAGCTAAACCTCCAGCCCTGTAAAACACTCTTAAGAAACTACAAAGGTATTGAAATTATCCCATGTGTACTATCTGACCATAGCACACTGAAATTGGAAATTAATGGCAAAAATTGCAAAATTTGCATAAATACATGGGAATTAAATAACAACCTCTTGAACAACCAGTGGGCTACCAATGAAATTAAAGAAATAAAGCAATAATGACAATTCAATGAAAATTTGGAAACAACATAATGTAATCTGTAGGATGCAATGAAAGCAGTCTTAAGAGGGAAATATAGAGCAATAAATTGTCATATCAAGGTAACAGAATGAGCACAAATAAACAATCTAATGCTTCATCTCAAGCTTCTGAAAAAAGAAGAGCAAATTAAACCCAAAGCTCATAAAACAGAGGAAATTGTAAAGATTAGAGCAGAAATTAATGCAATTTAAACTAAAAAAGCAATACAAAGAATTAATGAATCAAAAAGCTGTTTTTTGAGAGAATAAAAAAAATTGACAAAGCTCTAGCTAACCTCATAAAGAAAAAGAAAGAAAAAACCCAAATTCATGCAATAAGAACTGAAAAGGGGAAAATTACTACAGATTCCATGGAAATTCAAAAGATCATAAATACCTAATTTGAAAATCTCTACTCACATAGACTGGAAAACACAGAGGAAATGGACAGATTTATAGAAACATATGAACTACCAAAGCTCAACCAAGAAGATATAGCAATTTTGCATAACCCAGTATTAGCTATTGAAATTGAAAATGTAATTAAAAACTTACCAACATAGAAGAGCCCAGGTCCTGGTGGATTCACGGCCGAATTTTACAAGAAACTTAGAGAAGATTTGAAGCCAGTACTCCTTAAACTCTTCAATGAAATTGAGAAGAAAGCAATCTTCCCTAAATCATTCCTGGAGGCAAGTATCACTCTCATATCAAAACCAGAGAAAGACCCAACCAAAAAGCAGAACTATAGGCCAGTCTCACTAATGAATACTGATTCAAAGATTCTCCACAAAATACTGGCCAAAAGAATGCAGCAAATAATCAAGAAGATTATACATCATGACCAAGTGAGATTCATTCCATTAATGCAAGGATGGTTTCACATATGCAAATGAATAAATGTAATACACCACATCAACAGAGCCAAAAACAAAAACCACAGGGTCATCTCAATAGAGGCAGAAAAAGCTTTTGACAAAGTCCAACACACGTTCATGATAAAAACCCTTCAGAAACTTGGAATACATGGTGTCTACCTTAACCTTAAAAAGGCCATCTATCACAAACCAACAGCCAACATTATACTAAATAAACAAAAACTGAAAGCTTTCACTTTAAAATTAGACAAGGATATTCACAATCAACAATCCTATTCAATATAGTTTGGAAACACTAGCCAGGGCAATCAGACAAGAGAGAGAAATAAAAGGAGTAAAGATAGGAAGGAAAGAAGTTATATTATCACTATTTGCAGATGACATGATACTCTATGTAGAAAACCCAAAAACCTCCATTAAAAGACTACCAGAGGTAATAAATTCAGCAATATACCTGGATAAAAAGTCAATGCTCAAAAATCAAAGCATTCCTATACACAAATGAAAAACTCATGGAGAGAGAAATTATGGAAATATCACCTTTCACAACAGCATCAAAAAAAATGAAATACTTAGGAATCAACCTAACTAAGAATGTAAAAGACCTACATGCTGAAAATTATGCTAGGCTAAAAAAGGAGATTGAAGAGGATATTAGAAAATGAAAGGACATTCCTTGCTCTTGGCTAGGAAGAACCAATATTGTGAAAATGGCCTTACTCCCAAAATTGTTATACAGATTTAATGCAATCCAAATCAAAATACCATTAACATAGCACACAGATCTGGAGAAAACACTCCTAAAATTCACTGGGAAACAGAAGAAACCTAGAATAGCAAAGGCAATTTTGGGCAACAAAAGCAAGGCAGGAGGCATCTCAATTCCTGACCTGAAATGATACTGCAAAGCCACAATGATAAAATCAGCATGGTACTGGCCAAGAAATAAACCTGAGAATCAATGGAACAGATTTGAAAATGCAAGCACAACTACAAAGATACTCAGCCACTTGCTATTTGACAAAGGGGCTAAAAATGTTCACTGAAAAAAGGATAGCCTCTTTAACAAATGGTGTTGGAAAAACTGGCTCTCCACAAGCCAAAGACTGAAACTAGATCCATGCCTATCACCATGCATACAACTAAGGACTAAATGGATTAAAGATCTAAATATTAAAACAGAAACAGTAAATCTACTGGAAGACAAGGTAGGTATAAGACTTGGAGACACAGGGGTAGGCAGAGAATTCATGAACAAAATGCAAATTGCACAGTAAACACTTCAAAGAGTCAACCACTTGGATCTCATATTATTGAAAAGTTTCTGCACTTCAAAGGAAATCACCAACCGATTGAAAAGAAAACCTATGGAGTTGGAAAGAATTTTAGTCAACAACCCCTCAAACAAAGGACTTATATCCCAAACAGATAATATTTGAAAATCATCAAGCCCCACAAATTCAAATTCCCTCTCCAAATGTGGTCATCTGAGATGAACGCAGTTCTCAGATGATGATATACAAATAGCAAATAAATACATGAAGAAATGTTTACCATCACCGGTCATTCGAGAAATGCAAATTAAAACAACATTGAGATTACATCTCACTCTGGAAAGAATGGCTGCCATCAACAAAACAACTGATAACAAATGTTGGCCAGGCTCTGGAGAAAAAGGAACACTGCTCCACTCTTGGTGGGATTGTAGACTGGTGCATCCACTATGGAAATCACTATGGAGATTTCTCAGAAGAATAGGGTTGGAAGTTCCATTCAACCCAGCTATTTTCTTCCTGGGTATTTTCCCAGAAAACCTGAAAATGTCATATCACAGTGATTTATGTGCACACATGTTCATAGCAACAAAATTTGTAGTAGCTAACTCTTTGAAACAACAAAAATGCCCATCAAGTGCAGAGTGGATGAAAAAATGTGGTATTTTTATACAATGGGATATTATTCAGCTATAAAAAAGGATGATCTTGAGGCCTTCATATTGAAATGTAGGTAACTTGTGCCTATATTCATAAGTGAAATAAATAAGAATCACTTTTCTAAATATCCCATTATTGCCTCTAGTATAAAAAGTAATAAGAACTGTAGGAGTAATAATATCCAAAATATGTAATTGCTATTGTCAAAAGGAGAGGAAAAGAAAGTGCTCTAAAATATAACTGCATGTATGCGTAAGTGCGTAGGATTGATATCCATATTACTAAGTGTTGGATCGTTGAGCAGATCTGTTTGCTTTCTCACTGTTTGAATGTCCACTTTGTGTGCTCTAATTTTGTAACTTGAACAACTGTTTCTAAGATGACAGTGTGTAATTTGTCAACTAGTGATTTCTTTACATTTATTTTATTTTATTTTACTTTAGTTTTGGAATTTTGTATTATTGCTTCTATTTTTTTCTGTTTTGCTTTTTCTCTTTAAATAAAATTTAAAAATTAATTCAGAAAAAAACACAGACACAAAAGAAGTGCTAAACACACCTAAATAAGGCATAGTTACAAAATTGAGAACTGCAAATGGTGCAAACTTTGAATGAACAATATAAGAATGAAATTGAATGAATGAAATAGATTCAAAGAGATATCCAGGAAATCAAAAATCCCATTGAAAGTTGGCAAAACCTCCTCAATGAATGTGAAAATAGACTTGGAGATCTGAAAGACAATATTTCAGCTACTGAACAAGAAGGAAATATCTGTTATAAATAACAAGGAATCAGAAAATAACAATACAACAGTTGCAAGATAATGCAGCAAAAACAATATAAGCTTGATAAGTGTAAACATAAAAGATGATAACACAAATGCTATAAAAGTACTATTTACAGAAATAATAGTGGAACATTTCCCAAACATGGGAAAAGAAACTGACATGCAGATAAGTGAAGCATATAAGACTCCATTTAACCATAACCAAAATAAATCAACACTAGACATATAATGATCAGCATCCCAGAAATTGCACATGAGAACATAATATTAAAAGCTATTAGAAGAAAAGACACATTATCTATAAAGGAAAGCCCATCGGAATCGCAAAAGTCTTCTTAACATAAAATATGAAGACAAGGAGTGCATGGTGTGAAGTATTTTATATCCTAAAGGAAAATGACTTCCAATCCAGACTCATGTACCCTGAAAAACTTTCCTTCAAAACTGATGGAGAAATAAGTTAATTCCATGTCAAAGAACAGCTAAAGAACTTCATGACTATCAAACAAACCCTGAGAAAAATAGTGAAAGATATTCTAAATACACATAAAAATAACTACAAATTCAAGAGCACCAACAGAAAAAAAAAACCAGTAAGCAATGCAAAAGTTAAACTGATTGGAAATGTAAATAACCAAGAGCAGAAAGATAACATGGCACAAATAAGCCAATATACATCAATTATAACCATTAATGTAAATGGCCTCCACTCACAAATTAAAAGAAACAGACTGGCAGAATGAATCAAGAAACAACATGCAACCATATTCTGTATACAAGAAACCCATCTAACCCAAAAGAAAATTCATAGACTGAAAGTCAAATGATGGAAAACAATACTTTATGAAGCAGGATCCCCCACCAAAAATGCAGAGGTGGCTATTTTGCTGGCAGACAATGTGTACTTCAAATCAAGAATGATCAGAAGAGATAAAGAAGATCACTACATACTAGTTAGGGGAAAACTTCAAGAGGAAGTGATAAAAAACCTAAGTATATATACACCCAGGTATATAAAACAAATATTAATAAAAATTAAAAATCAAATAAACAATAACACAATTATAATGGGAGACCTGAACACCTCATTGACATATAGAGATGGATAAACTAGACAGAAAATCAACAAAGAAATAACAAAACTGAATCAAAATTGTGAACAAAAGGATTTAGTAAACATATATAGAGTGTTCCACTCAACAACATCAGAATATAAATTCTTCTCAGCTGCACATGGGACATTCTTTAAAACAGACCATATACTACACCACAGAACATGCTTAAGTAAATTCAAAAGAATCAAAATTATCCTATGCTTATTATATGATCATAGTGCCATGTAACTAGGGATTAAGGACCAAAGAAGCTGCAAAAATTACATAAACACATGGGAATTAAATAATACACTCCTGAACAATCAATGGGTCACAGAGGAAATTAAAGGAGAAAATAAAAAATGTCTACAAGCAAACAAAAATACAAATACAATGTACAGTAATCTGTGGGGTGCTATAAGAGTAGTCCTCATAGGGAGGTCTATTGTGGTGAAATCCCACATTAGGAAGACACAATGAACACAAATAAACAACCTGATGCTACACCTCCAACATCCATGAAAAGAAAAGCAATTAAAGCTCAAAGAAGGGAGCAAGATACAGCATATCAGGCTTGCCATTTAATATGTTTGTAAGTCACAGGTTCAATATAAAGCATTTTAAAAACCAAAATTTAAACCTATTTGTTACATGCTGAATACTTTGGCCAGTGTGCTGTTAAACAGTAATAAACTTGAGTCAGTAAGAGTAAGGAGTTAACAAAATGGTTAAAATTTAACAATATAAAACATGGATTTTAGACTTGTTAGCTATTATGTTCAAAAAGTACAAATGTCTTTAGGAAACCGTTTTTTTTCCAAAGCCAAAATATAGTCATAGTTAATTCAAGTTATTAAACACATTCCGAAGCTAAAAAAAAATTCACTTGTTATTGTTGTGGTGGTAAACCCAGAGATTTGCTGGCTTTCTCATGCTGCAAAGGGCTATTTGGTTCACCCAAAGAAGCATACAACAAAGTCCAAGAAATTCAGTAACCTCAGTAAAGAGCAAGATAGCTGGTACCCAGCTTTGACAGTGCCAGAAAGCAAGGCTACCATGTCCATGAAAGCCATATGTGTGAGGATCAAAGGCACCCTAATGTGCTAGTTAAAAGGAGAGCAGACTGCCCCTCTCTCCACCTTAAAAGCACCTTTCTGAGGTAAATAAAAGTATTCATGGGGGGAAATCAAGATGCAGTAATCTACAGAGGAAAGATTTTGAAATATTAATGTAATACCTACTTAAAAATTTGTAACTAGAGTTACCTGGTCACTTCTGATTATATTAAAGATTTTTTCATACTTAATTTCTGTTGGTTCTAAGGCTTTTAATTTCTTTATATCTTAAACTAGTACAACCACAGCATATCACCTCCCAGGATTATTAAGTACTGGAGGACAATAAATAGATTTTCAAGCAGCACAGAGAGAAACTATTCAACTGTGCTGCCTGAGGTTACTGTACAGCAGATGTTTCTAATACAGGAGTTAAGATACCAAGAAACTTTTCCATGAATGAATTTTGCAAATCAGGGTACATAAAACCGCTCCACTTTGGGAAAATTGAGTGCATGGATAAGTAAGAGATCTCCATTGCAGGGGAAATTTATAGAAACAAAGACAGAAGAAAAAAAAAGAAAATTCTTCCAGGGGTATTGTTCCAGATATTCTTCTGAAGATAAAAACCATTTTCTAGATTTATAGGAGGTCTAAGGATGTCTTTTGAATCTTATCAATGCAGCTACACACTGTAAAACCTTTTTTTTTCTTTTGTACCTGGGATTGAACTCATGACCTCACACTTGCCGGGCACTGAGCTATATCCACATCCCTTGTAAATTTTTTAAGGCGGTCTAAGGTTTTCTTTAAGAGTTAGGAACAAGTTAAACATATAAAAACATTGTTATTGCACATTATTCCTTACATCGTGGTGTATTAAATGTATCTGTGTTTTCCAAGTGTGTAGGTCGTCAACTACACAAAACTAAAAATACAACACAAAACAAAAATAACAGCAAACAGTCTCTTATACTGGTGGCTTCCAGGCTAAAGTTGTTTATGTTGGTAAATTTTGCTTTTAGACCCAAATATCAGCCATTCCCTTACTTGCATTTCAGCTACATGTGATAAGATGTACATATCAATCCAGCATGAGATCACCAACCAGATGATATGTTTACAAGGATTATGTGATATGTATGTTATATATGTGTTGTGACACTTAGAGATGCTCAAACATTGTATGGTTCACAAATCATGCTGAAGATAAATAATGGAAACTCACAAATCCTCTATTTTTGTAAATTGATTAAAATATTACTTACTTCTGCTTAAATGCTAACTGAATGTTCTATAAAAGGCCTGTGTTATGGTCATTCAGTTAATCTCCCTGAGTTTGTGGGGTTTTTTTTTTCTTTTTTTTTTTGAGGCATTGGAGATTGAATCCAGGATACAACACTGAGCAATATCCTGAGTCATTTTTTTTTTCATTTTAAAACAGGATCTCACTAAATCACTGGGTTACTCATGCTGAGCTTGAACTTGCTGTCTTCCTGCTTCAATCTCCCAGAGTGCTGAGGTCATAGGCATGTGCCACCACACCCAATTCTGTTGAGTTTATTTTAATTTTCCTCATATACTTTCCTTGTTGCTACATATCACTTTTGGTAGACAATGCAGAGTTGGGTTTTAGTCTTTGGTATTGTTAAATGCATTTAGACCATTCATGTTTAAAGTAAGTAGTGTTAGATTTGGATCAATATCTAGATTTATAATGAGTTTCTTTTAGCAAGGAGTATTTATTTCTTTTGCTTCCTCTCTTGTTTTTTGTTCTCTTTTTTAAATGGCTATTTTATATGATCCATTTTTCTTTTCTCAAAGCATAAAAATTTCTTATTTTAAAAATTGTTTTAGTGACTGCCTTAAAGTCTGCAATATAAATCATTAAATATTAAATTAGAATTGCAACTGATCCAAATCAACTTTCAAATAACATTATACCACTTCCCTGGTAGTAAAGGTAGCTTACAAAAGAATAATCCTAGTTCTTTGTGTTTGTCTTTTCTAGCATTACTGCCATTTATGTCACTTCTCCCTATGCTATAATTACCCAATATGTGGTAATTAATATTACTTTGAACAAATATAGATCAATTCCAAGTAATAAAAGCAAAAGTTTTACTTTGCCTTAATTTAGTCCTTTTTCAATGCTCTTATTCATTCTGGAGATCTGAATTTCTGGCCTATATAATTTTTCTTCAATTTAAAGAATTTTAAGTATTTCAAGAAGGGGTTCTCAGTGATGAATGCTCAGTGTTTTCTGAGACAGCTGATATTTCTCTCTCCTTTCCACAGACTAATTTTGCTGCACATGCAGTCCTAGAGTGCTGTTTATTTTCTTTCAATACATTAAATATTTTACTCTACTCTTCTTTGCATCTTTCAAAAACAAAGAGTCTACTCTAATTCTTATTTTTGTTCCTTTCTCAGTAAATAATTTATTTTCTTTGACCTTTTCCAGAGTATTCTGTCTTTAATTTCCTACAGTTCAAACAATGTCTAGGTATATAGCATTTTGCTAGTTTTTTTCCATTTATTTTCTCTGAGCTTCCTGTATCTGTGATTTGGTATCTGGCATTAATTTTGGGAAGTCTTAAAGCATTATTACTTATTCCTTCTGATACACTTTTCTCTATTTTTCTTTCTGCTATGTATAATTTATATATATATATATATATATATATATATATATATATATTTATGCTACTTTTTAAAAAATTGTCCCATAGCTCATGGCTGTTCTGTTGTATTCACTGAATTGTATCCAGTCAACTGATTTACCCATAAAAGACTTTCTTGATTTGTATAGCAGTGTTTTTATTTCATTTTTTTTCCTTTTCTTTTTTGGGGGGGTACTAGGGATTAAACTAATGACCTCACCCTTTCCAGGTAAGCACTTAATGCCACTGATCTAAATCAAGAGCCCATTTTCTACTATCTTTTCCTGAAGGTTTCTGTCACTTTTTACATTACCTACTCAATCTTTAACATTGTGTACTTTTTTATTTTAAAGAGAGGAAAAAAACAAAGAAAAATAAAAAAGTAAACAAACAAAACAACAACATCAATAAAAGGAAGTTGACAACGAGGATAAACCAAGATGATAGGAATTTAATAATTGTTGTTTTATTGTATTGTGTTATCTTCAAGATAGTTGCTCAGATTAGCAGATGTAGTCATGCTGAATTGTCTATTTTTTGCAATAGAGCCCTTAATTTACCAATCAAATTTTTATTAATTTTCCTGTCTGAGAAATCCAAAATCATGTTATGATGTGTGGTTTATACTTAAGAAAGGAATTTTTGCCTTTAAACTTGTGATTTTTGTTGAAATTTAGATATGATGTATCATGTAATAAGAACTGAAGTGAACAGATACATTCGAGATTTGTCAAATAACAAATACTTATGTAAGGAGAGACTTTACTTGAAAAGGTTAGTGCAAAAGGGAGAACATGGAAAATCTGTTAAGTGTCTCAAAAGTCAGCCAGAATGACATTTTGTTTTATACTATGGAGAAAATAATGTAGTAGGTACTGGGTCTGGGAAGCGAGATGCATTAGTGGCATGATTAGATTGTTCAGGTGTTCATGTTAGTAAAATGAGACTTGCCACAGGACTCAGAGTTGTCTTGCCTCTTACCGTTTTCAGGAGTGTTCATCTAGGAGAGGCTGCTATGCATTTCCATGCATTTTTAAACTTAGCAGTGAGTCAAAATTCAAGACTCTTTGGGGAGGAAGAAGCTTAACTAAATTTGCCCAGCCTAGGATAATAAGTATTTTGTTTTCATTAATGAGTGGGCACAAACATTCCAGCTAATTAATCACTTATAACACAGAGAATGGGAATTGGGAGAATTTGCATCTAGCCTTGTCATTGATAAACAAGAGTGGTAACTCTAATTCTTAGCTGTCATATAGGAAGGGGTACTTCTTTGCAGTAATCTATCTCCCAGAATTCAAAGGATGCTGAGATTTCTTTAACAGTAACCCATTTCCAGGATTATAGGGCTCAAGTACAGTTCAATAATGCCAGGTTTTATGTTTATCTGATTGGCATTTGGGCTTGTGTGATATTTCCTGGAGCTTTAGCTGCCAAAAGTTTCAAATTCTTTCAGTATCTGCTATGGTTTCATCTTTCTATGTCCACACCACAACTCATGAGGAAATTAACAGCATAACAGTGTTGTGAGGTAGTGGGGTCTGGTACCAGGTGTTTGGATACTGAATGGGTTTATGCCTTTCTCTGTGAGTGAGTTGTTGCGTTTATAGGACTGGATTAGTCAGTGTGAGAGTGGGCTGTTATAAAGTAATACTACCCCTCTCTTGCTTGTCTTCCACTATCCTTTGGGCTTTCTGTTTTGAGTTGAAACAGTATGAAACTGTCATCAGAAGGCAAGCAAATGCTACTGCTAATTTCTTGTACTTCCCAACATCTATCACCATGAACTAAACAAAATCTGTTTATAAATTACCTAGTCTCAAGTATTCTGCCACTGGAACAGGAAATGGACTAAAATGGTACGCTTTCTATTTGTTGTTGTTGTTGTTGTCGTCACTGTTGTCCCTGGGGTTCCCTAAGAACACTAGACCCTGGTACTTTGTTGCTTATTGTTACTATCCTTGAACCCTTTTGCTTTGTTAGTAAAGTATTGGGAGGGTCACACTCTGTTGTCTGATTAAAAATCTCAGGCTCAGTATGCTTATGGGCTGTGACCTTCGCTAGTGTTTCTTAGTTGCATCTACCCTTTCTGTGAGAAAACAAGGCCAGATGAGGTTACAGACGGTAGCTGCCTTTTTCTTGAGTCTCTTGAGAATCTGGTAAAATACTTTCCCAATTGCTATATGCTGTCGGTTGAGAAAGTTGTGAGGATTTATTTTGTGTCCTTTTTTGATTCATGGAATGACTCATAATTTTGGTCAAACATTATTCTGGTTATGTCAGTGAGGAAGAGAGTAATTTTTATTTCAATCAGTAGATTGAATAAAGAAAATTACTATCCTCATGGTGGCTTTACCCAAATAGTTGAAAGTCAACCCAAAGTGTTTGAAAAGAAACACATAGTCTTAACTCTCTTTAATGATATTACTATAATAAGAATCATAAAATTGGAAAAAATAAGAATTTGTGGAGATCATATGACTTCTTTAACTAAAGGCATCCAAATGGTATAAGTCTCAAGTTCCAGGCTGCCTTCAAACTGGGATGTGAGTATTTTCCTACCTTTACCTTGAGCAGAAATAACATCTTTTTCTGATCTTAAACTTTACAGCCTAAACTTGAAAGTTACACTATCAACTCTCATTCTAAGATTTCAATTTAGGCTTGCATACCATTAGCTACTTCGCCAAGACATCTCAGTTTATTTACTAAAGATCTTGGTATTTCTCAGCCTTCACAATTTTATGAATCAATTCCTTATAAAAATATCCATATAGACATTCTTCCAGCTCTTTTCTCTTGAGAAATCTAACACAGAAACGCTTTGGTCTGTTTGAAGATGCGCACACTTCTCCTCAATACATGGCATAGCAGAGTTTTCTTGATTCCCCAGCATTAGAAACTGCTAGGTTTACTGAATGTAAACGTCACAGAGTATGGAGGTTTCCCTAACACTGCCACCTTGAGAAGTTTTTCTTTCTTACCTAGTCCATACTCAGGCTCCAGCCATTCATTATACTTTCTATTTAAATATACTTTCCAGTTTGTGACTCTAGTGCCTAGTACTCTAATTTAGCTACCATCAAGTATGAATTCGTTTTTTGCCTGATTCCCCTGAGACTTTTTGTGATGGGTCTGAGAAAAGTAAATTTTTCAAATGGTTCTGTTTGTGCTTGCTCTGAGGATGGAAATTATGGCTTTGAAGTTGTTCATATGTCAAAACTGAAACCAGAATACCTCAAGGTCACTTTTTATGATTAAGAATCTCTTTAGTTTAAATTCTAGAAAATCATATGCATCAATGCAAATTTATTCTATTTTCATGTGTGTTTTTACTTGCTTCTGTATATGATTTGTGGTTTTCACTGATATGGATATTCAGAAAATATTCATTTACTCAATTAAAAGTTGAAGGAAATTGCGATATTCTTTATTTAGAGATTAAAATGTATACTTATATCACACATAATCTTGTGGATAGATTATTTTGCTCTTTGCATACACCTGCTTTTATTTTTAATGATTATACATGGAAAGGTATTTATTTCAAAAATTAAAATTCAGAAGCTCATCATTTCGTACTAATGTTTAAGATATTCTGTTTAATTGTAGAAGATGTTCTTAAAATAGAAACAAAAATTGCATCCAGAATTGAAATTGCTGAAGAAATAAATACTCTTTAGAAAGAGTATTCTATTTTATAACCCAAAGTGTTTGAAAAGAAACACATAGTCCTAACTCTCTTTAATGATATTAATACAATAAGAATCATAAAATTGGAAAATAATATGTGTTTGTGGATATCATATTGCTTCTTTTGACTAAGAAGAAGCATATTAAAACTGGAAAATAAAGTACTACATGTTTATGTATGTGTAAATTAGAAATGATGAAGTAGCATCTCTGTGAAATTTTTTCTGGAACTTGAGACTTCCACCATTTGGATGCAAGCTGCAACCAATGATTCAAATTTCTTAATTTAAAAGATTAACAGTAACTTTTTACTTGAACAAGTAAAAAGTAATGCAGGAAAACTAATATTATAAAAGGTAAAATGAGCAAAGATAAGTTGCAAATGAAAGCCTGAAAAAGTCATCAAAATTATACAATGTAAAATATCCAAATGCTTTTGGCTGGAAGTGGTGGGAAAAAAAGAAAACTAACTCTTAAACCATCTAGAAATATTTTCTGTAAATTATATTTTCTCACTGAGGTAGACTTCCAGCATGGTTCGCATCCTAACTGATTCAATAGGCTTTCCAATATGGTCTTCATCTTCATATTAACTTGCAACATTTTTTGTCTTTTTGAGACAGGGTCTTGTTATTATCTTGCATCATTTTATCAGATACTAATGATAGTTAATTTTATGTGTCAACTTAACTGAACCATAGGATGCTCCAACAGCTGATCAAACATGCTTTTTTGTGGGGTTATTTTTGGATAAGACTATCATTTGTATTGGTAGACTGAGTAAAGTATGGTACCATAGCTCATGTGGGTGAGTCTCACTCAGTAAATTGAAGTCTTGAATAGAACAAAAAGCCTGACTATTGTCAATGAAGTTATTAGTCATTTCTTGTCTTTAGACTCAAACTGAGATGTGGGCTTTTGGTTCTTTAGTTCACCACTGGATTTCCTTGGTCTTTCCCCTTATCAGAAAGCAGGCATGGGGACTTTTTGGTCTCCAGAGATGTGTGAACCAATTTTGTACTTTAAACACACACACACACACACCAACACCACCAGCAACACCACCATACACATTCTCTTGCTGCTGTTTCTGGTGGTCTGTTTGATACAATCATTACAGTCAATGACTGGCTCTTATATTGCTCTTTGTTAATTATAAGGGGATAAATTGTTTTACTTCCCACTACCACAAAGAAGTTACTTAAATTTACCTATGATTAGAATACCCTTAAACACAAACAACTCTGTCCAGCAGGCAATTTCATACATACATTTTGGCTAGTGCATATCCCATTGGATATTAGGGTGTAATTACCCTAACTCTCTTGGTTCAGTATTCTTGAATGGGAGTGCTTTTGGCCAACTCTGCTACTACTTTCACAGTTTTCTTTCACTTTCAACAAGACTCAGACATAATATCAATTTAAGGCTTTTGCCTTGGCTGTTTTCACTGACTGAAATTTACCTGTAATTTCAGTCCATTTTTTGGCTTTGCTGAAATGTCCTTGATTAAGGCCTTTCTTTAATAACTGCTGAGGTAGAGCATTCCCCTTTTTACATCACCCTTACAGTACTCTATATGTGATATAATTTCTGATTTTACTGGCATTACCAAACTTTTCATAGTCCTTGGCCATAATGCAAGTCCCATTTCGTAGGAATTTATGCCTCTATGTTCCCTGACATCTCTTATGTACCCACAATGGTGCCTAAAATTCAGTAGAGAAGGAATTAATATCTGAGAAGTCAAAATGCATATTACAACCCACATTCCTGTTCATTTTTACTGGCAAGTAACAAATCCAGTCTTACACAAAGAGAGACTTTATTTGAAAAGACTATAGCAAGAGAGAGAATACTGTGGTCACAAGTTCTACAAGTATCCAAAATCAAACAGAGAGGCATTTCTTTTATAAGAAGGAATAATAAGGGCTAGGAGGAAAACTGTGAGGGATATCTTAGCCCATTCTGTGCTACTATAAAAGAATACATGACCCCAGGTAATTGTTTTATGAACAGAATTATTAACTCAAAGCTGGAGGCTGGAAAGTCTAATATCAATATTCTGACACCTATAGATACCGTGATCATATGGCAAGAGATGAAGGAGTAAGAGAGACTTGGTTCATGCACAAAATCCTTTTACTAAAGCATTAAACTTATCTATGATATTAGAGCTTTTCTGACCTAATCATCTCTGAAAGGACTATCCTGTTAATACTGTTGTAATAGCAATTAAATTTTTACATCAAATTTGGAGGAAACAAATATTCAAACCATAGCAGGAAAGAAGCAGTATGAGTGATGGACAGCGTGACCAAGATGAATTTAATATGTACATCACCTTGTACTGTGGTTTTATATGACTTTTTGGTTTCATGTTTTTTATAGGAATTTGTTTTGTTTTGTCTTGCTACGTTTTGTTGTTCCCTCTAATACAGAAAGGATAGAAATACATGTAGAGATTCATGCATGCGTAACTCTCACTCTTTGACTATCTAATTTCTATGCTTTAATTTTGTAACTTGAGCAACTATTTCTAAGAGGACAATATGTAATTTATCAACTAGTGATTTCTTACTGTTTCTCTTTTTTTAAAATTCTGTATCATTTATACCCTTTTCCTGTTTTTTTTCTCTTTAAATTAAAAAAGTGAAAAAAAATAAATTTAGCATCTCAAACCATGTAAAAATAAAGAAAATGTTTCTCTGTGGTCATGTGATTCTCAGAATTAGTTTCTAAGGGGGCTTTATTAGGAAGCTTTCCCATTGCTAGGGCAAAATATCCAGTATTCACAACTTAAAGGAGAGTTTTGACTTGACACATGGTAGTAGGGGTTTCAGTCCATGGTAGTCTCACTCCAGTGCAGAAATAGGATGGCAGAAACATTTGATAGAAGAAAGTTGCTCAACCCATGGCAACCAGGAAGTAAGGCAGGAGACCAGTGAACTAGTATGGATAGAATAAAAGTCATTTGGGGTCGAATCTGGTTAAAATAGGCTTAAATATTGGCTTGCCTTCAAGTTCTCTTTGACTTTGAAGAATGCACTGTACTGTTTATGGTTCATGTTATTGTAGGGACTTAGATATCAGTGATAACTTTGCCTATAGTAAAATAAAAGAATAATGAAAGAGTGCCTTAGGGAACAAAGTCAAGATCTGAAGTGAAAAAGTCAATAGAATTGCAGGACACTGGACCCAAAGATTCCTTAAATGACAGAGTAACAATGGCAGTAGTAGTCATATTAATTGTCCTTCCCAGGTGGTGTTCTAAATATTGTTTGTGAAATAGTTGTCAGGGACAATTTGGGAAACAATGCTCAGTGGCAACTTCAAACCACTGCACAAAGGCCCCTTCAGGAATCCAGAATACATATCTAGTGGCAAATGATTTAGAGGACTGATTATTGGAGTTCCTATAGTTATCTAGTAATGCTCTTGCTGGCATTAACAAGAGTGTGCAGAGTTCTGTTTACTGCCTGGGCCTAACATGGAAAATATGGGAACTTTGGTGGGTTTCATAATTGATCCATATAGAAATAGTTCCAAGAACAAAGTTTATCCATCCATTATCTGCAGAGGCATTCATTTATCAGATTCATCCCTGTTCTTTACCCTTGTATTTAAAGGCTTCTCAAGAATTTGTTCAAATGGGAAGGGAAGCAAGGGAGAAGGAAGAAGGAAGGGACAGAAGAGAAAAGGAAAAAAAAAAAGAAAAGAAAAAATAGACTAGAAAGAAAAATAAAAATAAAACTTTGTAAATAAAGAAGAGAAAAGGCATTGAAGACAGGAAAGAGGAATGCAGAAAAAAGAAGAATCAATATATATTATGTTTGCAAAGTTTCATTTCCATGCTATTCTTCTTTTATCAGTTTCCTTGTTCCCTTCATTGCTTTCCCCTTTCCCCTCCCTAGTTCCTTTTGAACAATTTCTTCCTATTTCACAATATTTATTGTACATAAAAAGGATATATTATGTAAGGGTATAAATTCCCTATAATGAATATGATCATTATGTGTATCAAAAGAGTACCAATAAAATAAATTTAGATAAAAGAACATGGTGAGAAAAGATTTTAATTTCTTCTAAAGGATGAAATTTTACATTTACTTTTACAAGTAAAATATATTTGAAGCAGACTTTTTGATTGTTTCATGCTTGGAAAACCTGAAAGCACAGGTATGGCTATAGAGTTTTTAAAGTAAGAAAAGATGATAGTTTTATTAAAAAATTTGATAAAAGGTAATGAGATCACCTACATATCAGGAGCCAGATCAGTTAGAAGCATTCCAACTTGTGTGGAATAATGATTTTATTTTAAAATTCTATCTTAATGTACATATAGGCTCGTTTGATGCTGACTTTATCAAATCCAATAAGAATAAGGCAGTATTTGGGTAGATATTTAATTAAGATTAGTAATGCAGATTCTGGAGAACTAAGTCTAACTTCTGGATTATAGAGTGCTTTGGATGGAAATATTAACAGTTAAGTACTTGAAACTCTTGGTATAAAATTGTAATTTAAAAGCAGTGGAGCTAGCCATGATGGCATGTGCCTGCAATAATAGTACTCTGGGATCACAAATGCAACTTTACCTGTGCAGGCAAGTTAGAGATATTGTATCAAAATAATACAGAGATGAGGACTGTAGTTCAGTGCAAAGGCCCCACATTCACTACCCAGTGCAGCAAAACAAACACAAATAAATCAAAAATCACTGGCACAGAATACTCTGGATTCAAATTTAAGAATGTAAATAATGGTCAGATTAATATTTAAATCAAAAACTGTAGTTATAACTTAGGACACTGTTGTTTTTTCTACATCAAACACTGCAACACCAGGACTTTAATAAATAGCAATGCATCACAGACAGCAATGACACGGATAAATATACAACAAAATGCTTAGATTATTAATATGATATCCATTAAAATTAGCATAAAGAGTGTTAGCCTCTTTTCTGATGTGACAGTATTTCTCATGGAATTTATAGGGCATGCTTTTACTTCCTCTCTTTTTGTGCAGTGAAAGAACAATTTCTCTACGATATTCAAGGATTACTCTGATAAAGCCAAAGGATAATTTTAGATGCAAAAGATAGCATTTAGGATTTGTAGAAGAGAAAAATGTCAAAAGATGTCAAGAAGTTTTAATAATTGATCAAATAGGATAGTATATGAAAATCCCATGTCTACATATTTAACCTGAGTTAGAATAAAATATTTTAAAGGTAAAAATATCTTAAAGATACCTTAGCTGCTACAACATGCAGTATGATCAGAATATATGGTGAATGTTTAAGTTTAAAAAATTATTACAATAAAATATAAGTTGCGTTTACCTCCCTCAAAATACCACCCTTACATTGAACATATTTATCCCATCTTTCTTACACCCTTTCAGTCCTTTAATCAGGTGTGATAAATAATACAGTGCATGCTGCTGCTGCTGCTGAGTGCCATCCACTGAACAGGCAGACTCGTAAAAATATTACGATGTGTCCTCATTCACATTAGTCACAGATTAGGCATCCTGTGACTTCTGGAGTTTCCTCCAGATAAAAATGACAACGAAAGGTAAATATTTTGAATCAATTCAGGGCATTGAGTCAGCCAACACAGAACAACTGAAGACACTCCGGAAAGAGGATTTCTGGAACTGCTTCTGAAAGTGGTAAGAGTGACAGGGTAAGTGCATTGGAAAGGAGAAGTATTTTGGAAAAAATTGTTGCCAATGTATTCCTTATAGTTATAATTTTTAAAAATTAAGCATTCATGGGCCAGGGACTTAGCGCAGCTCACAATCACCGGTTTGGCAAGCACAAGGTTGTAAGTTCCATCCCTGGTACCACAAAAAAAAAAGAACAAGAATTAAGCATTCACTAGTTTTCAGTTGTATTACATAAAATTACCATAAACTTGTTGACTTATAAAGCAATTTTTTTCTTAACGTTCTGGAGGTTGGAAAATTTAAGATCAAATCTTAAACATACCCAATATCTAGCGTGTGCGGCCATCCTGATCTATAAAACATGAGTAGGAAGAGGGTAGATTGGTGAAGAGCAAAAAGGAAAAATGGATGTGGCAGTCTTGGATATCTTCTTATGATGACACTAACCCCATATATGAGGGCCCCAGTATCATGATCTATTAACTACCAAACACCTCATCTCCACATGCTATCACATTGGTGATTAAGGTCTCAGTGTATCTATTTTGTCAGGACAAATATTAGGTCCATACTAGGAAATAATAAGATATAAAATAATGTAGTAATATGAAAACCTTGATTTCTTAAAAATGAGAAAACTTGTTTCTTTCTTAAGTTTCAAGATGCAATCAACTAAATGCTATAGAATATTGTACTTTTAATCAGATTGCTTGGAAGGCAAATAAAAATGTTTTATAATTACTTATTGAAGCCAAACTAATAATTCAAATGTTTGCAGAGGAGAACTTCTAAAGAAAAAATTTTAACTTGGCACTAATATAATTTTTTATTATTGTTCTTACTTAACAAATATATGTACCACCACACTTTAGACAGCTCTGAACACAAAAAATAAAAGTATCCTTTACAGTATTTTATATCCACTTATATATTGTAATATAAACTTCTCCTTTTGAAACTACTAGTCATTTTGCTTTAGAACAAAATTTCTATTTCTGTAACAAAAATCCCTTGTATATCTTGCATATGTACTTGTTCAACTATGATACCATTGCTTCTAGTAAGGTTTTATTCACATGTATTCATTACACTTCACAGTAAATTTTACACAAAAAAATGGAAAGTGGATACTTTTGCATTATCACACAAATGCATTTTATACTAGACTATTATAGCTCAAAATTATACATCTCTCAATTTTTATAGCCATAAATATCTTATAGCTGGGACAAGGCACCTGACATCTACAAATTTAAGGGAGGGAAGCATATTTCGACTTGCAATTTCAGTCCATGTTTACCTGGCTTCAAGACACAAACAGGATGATAGATAAGAATGGTGTTCAACCCATAGCATCCAAGAAGTAGAGAGAAAAGTGAGGTAGTAGGGACAAGAATAGTCCATTTAGGACAAAATCCCACTTATCCACCTGCAACCAGGCCCCACTTCCTGACAAGTCTGATATGAACTTATCAGTGCACTAATCCACAGATGAATATGGCACACTGGAGATCTTATTGCCTCCCAAACACAAGAGACATGCAGGGTATATTTTAGGTATAATTCATAACATTTTTTCTCTGTCCACCATAAGACATATCCATTTCTATGGAAAGTGCATTGAGTTCATACCTAAGAGTTGTCAAACTCTAAATAGCTTCAGCATTGCTGAAAACTGTAACACCAAATGTTTATCTGAGACTCAAGGCAAACTGTTAGTTGAGAGTCCCAGTCACAATTTTAAAAAAATTAGATACTTCTAAGATGTGATGACATAGGATAAGCATTTCTATTCCAACAGGTAGAAATAGAGGTTTGGAAAGGAATGGGACCAAGGGAGGATCAAAGACCAGCAAGACAAACTTTAAAACCTGTAGTTCTATGTCCAGCACCCAGCAGAGGTCATGGTAAGGTATGAACTGCAAAGGTCCTGGCCTTGTGTCTTGCCAGTTGCAGCCCTCATGGTGTCCCTTGGAGTGGCTCTGGTCACTGCCTGTAGCTTTCCTTAGCAGATATTCCACATTCTGGGCTTTTCCAAATGCCTAGGATGGCCACTTCACTCTCAAATTAACTCTCACAGCTTCCTGAGATGCCTGCTCAGAGGTACACTGTGTGGTTCACATGACTTTCTTTAGAACACTGGGAGGAAGCCTCCATAACTCCCAAACTCTTGAATTCTAAATGCTTGTAAAAGTAGACCTTTGAATCATGCCAATATCTGCTGCCACCTACAGAAATACCTGGGTCCCTTTAAATTATGGTTTCTGAGACCTCCAAGTGCTTGGGTGGTTAAATCCTGTGAAAGAATCCCAGGGAACCAATTTCCTAAGTAAAATTTCTCAAATCAAGGGACAAGAAAATCGCTTCTCAAATGAAAATTCAGTGCCATTAAGCATGTAAAAGGGTGGTATCTTTCTGATTCCGGAGATGCCTTCAAGCCATTTTTCCTACTGTTCTGATGCAAAATATTTGGCTTATATTTAATGTCAACCATGTTCTGCTTTGCCCCAACTTTCCAGGTACTTCCTGTCTGATGAAACTTCAGACTTTTCACATAGGCTTGCTCCTGATTTTCACAGCGAACCTGGCTAAAATCAATCAGCAGCACAAAGCTCCAGTCTAAATGTTGGGAAGCTTTAAAATTTCCTCTGCAACATTAATTGATTTATCACCCTCTTTCTCAGTTTTCTGCAAAGTCTAAGAACATGGGAAAATGAAAACACATATTTTGCCAGAGTGTAATACACAGCACTACTCAATTAGTAATGTAGTGTTTGTTCCTAATTGGCATCTGAGTCTAGCCTTTACTGCTTGCATTTCTATCAGCACTCTGGTCTTCTGAGGTGCTACCAGAATCACTCCTCAAACTTAGCTTACAAGATTCTAGTGCTTCTCTGTCTGGCATCTCCAAAGCTTCCTCAAATGAGTTATAAAGGCCTCTTATTCTCAGGGTCAGCAACAGTCACAGCAAGGAACCCATTTTTTTACATTTTCTCTGAGTCATTTAGCCAGGAAGCTAAAAGAGAATGGAAGAACAAGGGACAAGAATATAGTGTTTCAGGCCATCGCCCCATTGACCTGGCTTTAAGCCTATCTGACCATTTCTAGATTCATAGATGAGTATAGAGCCCACATTATCCAATCATCGTCCAAACACATGAGGCTTTGGGGGGGGTGACTTTTAGATCTAAACCATAACACATCTCCTTCAATACATTTTAAGGTGGCAAAAATGAATATATTCTTTAAAAGATCAAAAGTTTTATCACCCTAAAGCAATGCTAGAAATTAATATTTCAATATATTAATTTTTTAGAAATGATCTATGCATTTAACTAACAATCATTAGTTAGATATTTAAAAATTATGTATCTATAGTGTTAACTTATTAAAATACCTTTGGAACTGTTTTCTAAACTGATGCATGGCAAAGTATTAGTGTTTGTCTTACATTTTTATTACTGAGTCACAATACTGGACACATTGAAACCCTAAGGAGGAAAGGTTTATTTTGGTTTACAGTCTATAGAGGTTTCAGTTTGTAGTCAAAGAGGTGGAGGAAAATTGCATATGGTATGGGGGCAGGAAGCAGACAGCAATTAAGGAGGAAGGAGAGATACTGATTCTTCTATGCCAGGGTTCAGTGACCCAGCTCTTCCGACTAGGCATCACTTCTCAACATCACATTTAGCTATAAAGTGCATGCATCAGTGGATTAATCCACTAGTGAGTATCCATCCCCATGATCCAAATGCCTCCCAAAGCCCTACCTGTGAGCACATGGGGTTTTGGGGGGAGCATTTAGATATAAACTATAACAGCAATGAAATAGTTTTTCCAGAATAATAATTTGATTAAATGGAAATTTTCAATGTTTATAGTGTTAGGTATCCTTTAAATAGTGAACTAGTTCATTCAGTCAATAATCTTATATAAGTTTAGTATTATAATCTCAAATTTAATACAACTATATGTTTATCTGTAAGGTAACATGAAACATAAGGGGTTTCATTAAACCAACAATAATGAAGTTAGTCTGACTTGCTATGAGGTACTTAATTTATGTGAACACGGATTTAGCTTCTAAAATAATGCTTTTGAAAATACTAGATGCTTAATTTCCTTGATTTCTGGGAATTTATGAGAATTTAATTTATAGAAGCACTTAATTGCTTCTACACTAATTGTGAAAGCTACTGTAATGCTCTTTGCATTCTAATATGGTAATAATATCTGAAAGCATGTAAATAATACACATAACACACCTACATATACATACACACAAAGGCAGACATAAATAGAGATATATGCTTAGAAGTTTGATTTTTAAATTTTAACTCACTGCCTTACATAAGAGAGGTGTTTATTGTCCCTGCCTACATTTACTTTTTACTTTTTTAAAAATCAAACTTGCCTTCCTGGTAGATGTGACAACCTGAAATAATCTGCTCCATTATGTGGGCTGAAGCATCTCTACCAATATACGAGGGCATAATCCTATAGTCTCTGGACTGAACTTGAAGTCAAGGATTCAGTGGTCATCTGGGAGTCTCCAAAGTTCATCCATGTAAATAACACATTCAGCCTGTTTGCTTCAAGTGGCTTGTTCTCGGATTCTATTTCTTCAAAAGTCTCCATCAGAGACAGGGGTACCTAAGGCTTAAGTGGCTATGGGGATTTGGGGGAAACTCAAGTGGAATGAGAAAGGTTTGACAGAGATCAATAAAGTAATGAAAGAGGTAAGGATGTAGAAGAGGAACAGATCATAGGATTTAAGAGAGGCTAAAGGGAAGTTTTAAAGCTGTAACAAAGAGAATTCAGTCTAAAAAGGGTTAGAGGAAGCAGTAGATATTTGAAGACAAATGGAGGGATATCTCAGGTTTCACATTATATTCTAAATTATCTTTGGTAAGACATTTCCCATTTTTTGCAGATCCTGAACTGAAATAATGCCATATTGGAAAAGCACATAATCAGCAGAAGAGGTCAAAAGCATACAATAGAGTGAAAGTTATCCATGAAATCAATTAATTAATTAAAAAATAAGACCCTAAGTTATATAGAAATGTGCACTACTTGATTACTTGCTTGTATTGTTCAATTATAAGGGGCGAGTCTTCAGTACAGAGACAAGGAAAAACAGAAAAGCCCTTCTACAGAGTTGAAGAAACAGTCTTGCTTAAGAGTTGGGGAATGAGGGCAGGAGATACAGCTTGGTGGTACAGCTCCTGCTGGCAAGTGGAAGGTCCTGAGTTTGATTCTGCACACACAGAAAAAATTAATCAAAGTAACTTCTTATTAACTACAGATGTGATGCCCAGAGCACTGATTTTAGAGTTAAACTTATGGATGGATTCCTGAATTCATGATCAGAAGCATTCAAAGGATTTGCAAGTGTAATTAATTATGTGGAATAGAATGAAGTGAGTCCATAAGTGTAGAATTGAGTCACGACACCATAAAACTGTCAAGTAAAACAAATCTGGATTTGGTTAATACAAGTTTTCTTCTTTAGATCAAAAAATGTTATACATTTATGTAAATAGCACAATGAAACCCATTAGTTTGTATAGTCAATATGCATGAATAAAAAAGACTAATGGAAAGAAAGATTACTTGAACCTCAAGATTTGCAAGAATCTCAAAATAAAGCAAAAATTTTTCATTTATTTAATAAAAGATAACATGAAAAAAGTGTGTAATAAACAGGCAGCATAATGGGACAGTTTAAACAGGAAGGATTCCCCTCTGTGGACAGCCAGAAATGTGCAGAATCTTAATACCTGCATGAGCTGAAGGTGAATGGAGATACAGGAG
Organism: Hydrochoerus hydrochaeris; assembly: GCA_004027455.1. Lineage (NCBI taxonomy): Eukaryota > Metazoa > Chordata > Mammalia > Rodentia > Hydrochaeridae > Hydrochoerus > Hydrochoerus hydrochaeris. The sequence goes on along the minus strand of PVLA01006255.1, from coordinate 13,213 downwards.
CCTACAGGAAGAAGAGAGACCTGGCTACAATTTGGTCGAGTGATGGGCAACTAATGAGTGAGCACTCACCCCTTATCACTTTGGCAACTCTTTCTGAATTCCCACTTTACCTCTCTCTTTACATTCTCCAGTATTCTTGAGAATCATAGCGATAATATTGTTTAGACTAGAAAGCCAAAGTCTCATGAAAGCCAAATTTTCAGGGTAACTGAGTCCTTAACTCTTTAGACTTCAGTGTTCTCTGGGCAAACATCAATGAGATTCTCAATTTTTCCATAAATAACAGACGTATTTTCTCAGAACTACTTTTGCCACTATTCTTGTATAACTTTACCACCAGAAATAAGGTATTAACTGAATTATCGAGATCTCACAAGTGTTTCCTCACTGAGATCACAGACAAAAATGATAGAACACTTCCTAACAAGATGAGAACATGATACCCGAAACTTTTATCTCAGGGATCAAAAGGTCTCTTTCCTCATGTGTTCAATGGTACCACTGTAGTTACTGTTCTCACAGGAAATGGTACTTGGCTATTTAATGCAACTCTCCTCCATATGTCTAATATTTCTAACAAAAACTGAATATAACTCATTGTATAGAGTAAGAAGTGTCTGGATAAAATAGTGTTGTTCAATACTTCAAAAATAATCACTGACTATACAAGTAGGATTAAAATCTATTTTTTCCAGAGGGAATGAGAAAAATGTGCCACCCTTGTCTACCAGCTTCAGGCCCATTTGGCATGTGTTTTAGTTTTTCTCTAGTTGCTGAGACAAAATACAGATTGCCCAAAGTTAAAGGAGGAGAATTTTATTGTGATTCACAATTTGCAGAGGTTTCAGTCTATAATTGCTTGGATCCAGGGAAGGTGGCATGGGAGACAGGTCATAAAGAAGAAACAGTTCAGGGTGGGCAGAAAGTAGCAAAGCAACAAAATAGTAAAGAAATAAGTCCAAGTGACCTTAGGAATTTCTTTACAGACCTATTTATTATATCTAGGTTATCTTGTTTAGGGAAGGTGCCAAACCAATACGTGGATTATGTCAGTAAATCACATGCCATTAATCTTATCATCACACATTCTAGATCTAGTCACCTCTGAAAAAGCCCCATCTATGGTTGCCTGAGGCTTTAGAGGGATAACTAGATGTAACACATAACATTCTACCCTGGCCCCTCAGAGAACCCCTCCCCAAAGTTTCATATGTGTTACTTTATGCAAAAATATTTAGTCTGTCTCTAAGAGTTGCCAAAGTTCTAATGATTTCAGCATTGCCAAAGTCTCCTCGAAGATTTAAAGCAAACTCATAATTGCAAAACCCTCTATAAATAAAAGGAACTTTAGACACTTATAACATACAATGGCACAAGATAAAGATTACCATTGCAAAACATTTAAATAGGGAGAATAGAAAGGGACTGGACCAAAGAAAGTCTAAAATCAAGCAGGTCAAACATTGAGTCCTACCGTTCCAAGTTCAGCATTTGAGACAATCTGTAGCAAGACATGAACTCCAAAAAGTTTGGGTGAATCCATCCCTATAGAATTTCTCATGGTGGTAACTCACATGGCTTTCTTCTTTAGTCAGCTTTGCTCTCTTCTCTAAGCTTTCCTCAGACAATCCATGATCCTGACCTCTCCAAAATTCTGGGATCTCCACTGCACATTTGGCTTCACACTTACAGTTTCAAATACTTCCCTCTCAGGGGCACATTGCTTGGCCTCTGAGGCCTTCTTCTGAAATCAGAGTGGACACCTTCCTGACCCCACAAATCTTGCATTCTGCATGCACCTAAAGTCAGCATCATGTGTATAATTCTGAGATCTTCTGCTAACCATAGAAGTAGCTAGACTTCCTTCTATCTTGGGAGTAGGGTCCCAGTGCCTATGATCCAAATCCCTTGTCTTCTGGGATTGGTACACTGAACATGGTACACTGGAGTTATCTTCTTGAAACAGTCTTTTTCTCTTGTGCAGTTTTGAGCCTGCTAGAAATCTGCTGGTTCTTTTGCTATTCTTGGGTAATCTTCTCTATTGTCCAATACTTCTCAGCAACCAATTTCTCTTCTATTCCATTTTACAGGCCTCCCACTTACTGGAGCTTTTTTTTTGCCAACTCAAAACATTTTAAATCATTCCACTGGGCTCTTTGTTCTTGATTGTCAACATAAATCCATCTAAAAGTCCCAAACAGTAAGCTTGCTACAGCCTCAACATTAGACTGCCTTGAAAGTTCTTTTGCCAGTTTAATTAGCCTGCCATGCTTAATCTCTGTCACAGACAAGGTTTCTAGACATGAGAAAAATGCAGACAAACTTTCTTCCAAGGCAACATCTGGAGTCCAACAGTCAATGCATTCCTCCTTCCCAGCAGAAAAATATGATGCCTGGTCTTTACCAGCAGAAATTTCTATTGCTCTTCTGGACTTCAGAGCTCTGACCAGAATCTCCCATCAAGTACAGCCTAAGGTGTTCCAACTCTAGATTTCAGCCATCATCTCTAAACTTTTCCTAACTCTTTCCCTTCCCACAATCCAGCTCCAAAGTTTCTTAAACTGCAGTCAGTTATAGTCACAGCAAGACCCGACTTCACTGGTACCAAATTCTGTCTTAGTTACTTTTCTCATTACTACAGCAGAATAACAGGCACTTGAAGTTAAAGGAGGAACTGTTTATTAGACTTACAGTTTATAGAAGTTTCAGTTCATATTTGGCTGGCTCCAAGGCAGGGTGGCATGTCAGAAGGGCATTGCAGAGGAGAAACAGTTCATGTTAGGCAGAAGGCAGAGGCTACAAGGGGCCTTAGAAGCTTTTTTCTGCTCCCTTATATTCTATCTAGACTCCAGGGATTAGAGTAGTGACAAAGTAATCAGTGAACTGATTTAGTAATCAAACATGCTTAATCCCAGCATCATATATTCTAGATCCAATCATGTATGAAAAAGCCCTACCTATGACTCAATGAAGCTTTGGGGGGAAATCTAGGCATGAGGCACAACAGCAGGCCTCTTCCATTTTTGCAGTATGATGCTGTCTGATGTGTTTTCATTCTCATTTATGACTGAAAATTTTGACATACACAAGACTGACTGCAAAGCCTCAAGTTCTCTGTGTTCAATGAAATAATGTTTATTCATTCTCAGATCCTTGTCTATTGTCTGGTTCAGTGAGAACTGCATTACCTCAAAGACTCTCCAGAGGAAGTATTTATATGCCAGATCTAATGAAGAAAGAAGGTAGTTTCCACAAGTGTCACAACCTTAGGGGAAGGACTTATGGCACTGTCTTCATGGTGATTATTTTGTTTGTTCTTGGCTTAGTGCCATTGAGAGACTGTGGAGCAAGAGCATATCTGATGAAGTGAAAAAGAAATATGATCCCTCTTGCTTGAAGGCAGATCTGAAGCTACGGTATCTTCATCCTATATGGCTCTGAAACTAGAACTAATTTGGGGATAAAAAAAAAACAAAACATGATCTCACACTTGGAACCTCCTCCCTCCCCAGTGTTAGCATGAGTAAATGGTATTGCATCTTTTTCATTCTTACCCGGTCCTAAGCTCCCACTTTTGAACCCTAAAGCCTAAATGATGGCCTCTGTTCGGGTCATGACTGTTTTGGCCCCTGTGTCCAAATAGTGAGATGTTCATGACCTGAGTCTCCACATTCTTACAGCCAGAAAGAGTAAACATGGGAAAGCTACAGGCAGAAGAAGCAGAACTATAAAATCCTGGATGCTGGAATGAGTTAGGAGCATTAGGGAGAGCTGGTGTCTGCAGGAACTAGAGTGTGAAAGGATGCGTCCCACCTGGAACAATAACCTGAACAGCTGGACCTTCCTTCTATGGCACTTCATGCCATGGAGAATTGTTAACAGGAGAGAAACAATTAGAGTTAGGATTGTAAATGATCCTCAGAGGTTATGCAGGAGTAGCGTGGGGGGATCCAGAAGTGATGAGGGCACAGGCAGAAGTACTGAGGTAGAAGATCAGGGTGAGGGCAAGCTAGACAAACAACTGGCCAGAGTGTGTCAAAGGTGACAAAACCCAGGTGATGAAAAGTACAGAACATAGGACTCCAAATGACTCATTAGCTAATAAACACTCTACAGGGAACCAAGAAGAAAGTGATATTTGCACTCTCTAATTCGAATCTGTTGTGGTTTGTAGGGAGAATCAGAAAAGTGTTGTTTTCAATCCTCATTTATATCTGGCAGGAATCAAATGAATCTTTCCATAGGGCAGTTTAAATTTGGCACCAGGCCAAGTGAGTTATTGATAGGACAACTGTCCTAGTGCTTTCATGTATGGAGAAGAAGATATTCCAGGAATATCAGATACAAAAGACCCTCTGCTAGGCTCATGGTGGGTCTCTTCACCAGTGTCCTCTCACCCTGTATAATGTCTCTTTTCCAATCTCAATAAACGTACAGATTCACCACCTTTTCTGTGTATCTTGCCCAATTCTTTTCTTAGGATGCTAACAACCTGGAAAGAAATTCACAGGCCCCTCCATCCAGTGACGTTTCTAATGAGCACTGCTGCAGTGGTTTCCAGGAGTGCTAAGACAGGAGGGAGGATTTCCAGACCAGAGTGATGGTGGTAGAAGGAGTTTCAGTAAACAGTTTCTGGATCATCCTAAGGATGGAACCTTAAGGTTTTTTATTGCATCAGAGGAATCTTTGAACAAAATAGATAGACTAAATGATCATTCTAAATTTGTTCACCTCTTTTCCTATTTTGGATGAATATCTGGAAAAATGCAGATGTCAGGGGAGGTAAGAGGTTGAAATTTGGATCTGGTGATTTTGAAACAGTCCTTGAGTGTGAGGAGTTGTGCATGACTGTGAGTGATGGACAAATGGAACAGTCAGTTCATAGTACAGAGATATCATTTTAAGTCATGGACTTGAAATCATGTCAGCTCTTCTGGGCCTGGAAGGGTCAGGGTCAGTGGTGGTGAACCTATGACAAGCGTGCTGCAGCTGACTGTTTATTATCATTGAAAGCTCTAAAAGTTTCACCATCACTTGGCTAGATTACAATGTCCAAAACACATTAGTTCCAGTGGCTTGTAACTTTGATCTGAGGGAAGGGAAGACCCTATCACCAAGCTGTGGGATTGTAGGACCTAGCGTCCACTTCCTGTGGGAAAGAAATGTTAGCTATGCCAGTGGAACAGTCAGTTCCAGATCAGAACAAGAGTGCTTGGGGTCCTTGTGCCTGCAGCAAGAGGGACAATCTATTGCTTCAGTGATGGCCCAAGCAAGCTCACCTTTATTAGCATTAAAGCTGACATCCCACTGGCATGTACAAACCCACACCATAATTTATGTATTTATGAAATAATTTTGCTTCATTAAATATTTCTTTTAAAAATATATAACTTATGAAGTTAAATACTCAAATATATGCAATTTTTTATGTCACTGGGAATTGAACTGAGGGTTTTCATACTCAGCCACATTACCAGAAACTCTTTTTCATTTTTTATTTTTGAAACAGGTTCTTGCTAATTTGCCTAGACTTGAACTCAAATTTGCAATTCTCCTGTGTAGCCTCCCACGGTGCTGGAATAACTGACATATGCAACCATACCAGCAACAAATCATTAATTCTTCAAAATATATGATAGTTCTAAGAATTTCATTATCATTATAGCATATGCTTTCATTGTTTGATCATGTTTTCATGCCCATATCTTGTAATTTGAGCAACTACTTTTGAAGATAACAATACTCAATGTATTAAACATTATTACTCTCCTTTTATTTTGTTGTGAAATTCTGTATCATTGTTTTTATTGTCTTTTCTTTAAAAAAAACTTAGCATTTACACATAATGGAGTACCACCGTACAATAAAGGATAAGCTGAAATAATTTGTAGGAAAGTAAATGCACCTTGAGTCAATAATTTTGCATGATTTCTCTACTATGAGAAATACAAAATACAAACAAAGAACAATATTGGATAGGGATTTAGCTCAGTGACATAAGTGCCTCCCTAGCAAGTGCAAGGTTGTGAGTTTGATTCCTGATATCACCACCACCAAAAAAAATATAGAGCTTTGGGCCTATGTTTTAGCTCAGCATCATAAGCATCCACTTGGTAAGCATGAGGTTGTGAGTTATATCTCTGGTACCAAAAAATCCAATAAAATAAAATAAAATAATAAATAATGAGCAAAATAAAAGATAGGTAACAGGAAGTAAGGAGATAGAACATTTCCAATGGGAAGGGGGATCAAGAGATGGACAAAATTTGAGGGAATGAAGAGAGAGTTAAATGTGTTATGTAAAAGTACTAGCTCTTCACAAGGAATATAAATGCTAGGTACTGGAAACATGTACAAATAAAAAGTAAAATAAATAAAGCTCTCTCTTGTTAATGAAAAAAGTATTATTTTAGTAGTGCTTTAAGGCAGGAAAAATCCTCAACGTTTCCAAAATCTCTTCAACTTATTTGCACTGAAAACAAAAGCATTAATCGTGTGGAGTGTAAAAGCTGATACACAGCCTTTGGAACATACCAAAGCATTTCATATCAACAACAGTTAATTGACCTGGGTTCCATTTTCATGATTATTGGAAAGGTGAGAACCTTAAGGCACAGAGAAGTTGAGTCCTTGTCCAAGGTCGGGCAGCACTCTGATTTGGACCTCTCAGAATTGTCCCAGAAGCTCACTGCATTGTACTGAAAGCCATTGAGTGCTTCAAAGTTCCCAAGCTTCAAAGTTCCCATGATTAATGCTGCCTTCAGGACTGTAGGTTCAGATGAGAGGCTGATGCTTAGGAAAACAGACTCTTGTGACTCTGAGCAATTGGACAGCAGGCTGGGCATCTCAAGGTCACATATTTCTGCTTGGTTCTCACTACCATGGGTGCTAGAATGGAAGTAAAAGGTCAGGTCCTGGTTGCTGAGAAGTCAAGATGACTGGCAACATGCCACCTTTATGCACTTGAAATGATCTCAACTCTATTCTCCACTTGGATGTGAAAGAAGTTTGCCCTGAGGGCCCTGAATGTTGAATCATGTAACCTGTGAGAACGTGTCAAGAGATCTACCTGTATTTTATGAACACCCCGCGTGCTGTTTAAGAAAAAAATCAATAGATGTGCCAAATGGCAGAAAAGTGTGCTTTGTAGAAAATTTTTAATCATTACTTAGGAGGCCACTTGGTGAGTCAAGGAGTCAACATATTTTTGTTTTGACAAATAGTGTTGCCATCCTGCTGAGGCAGCATCTCTGAGTTATCTTCTCCTAACCCTGCTGGAGCTCAGAACATACCTCAAACACAGATGCTTTGACCTGCTGAGAGGCCTTAGAAGCTACCTCAGAATCCAGGTCCTGCTGAGCTTATTATGTTAGTCCCCTCCACCCCACTGCAACCACAGGTAGGGCAGCTTTCAGGAATTCTTCACCTACATTAAGGTTAGATCTGAAAAAGCAAATGCAAATGCTTTTCATTCTTTGCCTTATATCTTCAGAAGACAAAATAGAACTGCAAGCATACTTGGACAGACCTTGTTAAAAGAAAAACTCTTTTTCAGGCTCAAAGTCCAAAGAAAGTCATTTTGTAAATTCATTTCTGTCTCCAAGTCTATTTAGTCTACCAATAACCATTTACAATCTCTTAAAATCATCACATTCCCCATCTTTCCCTCCTAGCTAAAGATATATCAATGTTTGGACCTCATTGTGCTATTGAGCGATCCCCCTTCTGTTACCCTCTCCACGTGATGTTAGTAAACTTGTGTATCTTTCCTCCTCTTTAATCTGTCATCAGTTTCTCATGGTAAACCTTCCCTTACAAAGAGCTTTGTGATGGTGACACCGGTATTGATATTGATAATATCACTGTTAGTAGTAGTGAGCCTTCTGTGTTTAGTGCTGTGTACCAAGTCCTGGGCTGAACCTTTTAATATTCCCTTCCTTGAGATAAGTAGTAGTATTTTGCCATGATAGTCATTAGATGTGAATGAGAGCATTGATTCTCAAGTGTGAATGAGTATTCAACCTTGGAGCCTCTTGCCAGGGTATAGATTGTTGGAAGCCACCATGAGAGTGTTAGATTCAGTTCATCTGAGTGGTACTTGGCATTCACAACAAAGCCCCATGTAATGCTGGTGTGAATACTATAGGTCCAGGGATAATGATTTGGAAACTGCAGAGTTACAAGAATGGTTAATGCTATTTCACAAAGCCCCTGTGAGGAAGTTATTATCTTTCTCTTTTTCATTTTATATCTTGGACCTAGACATTCTGAGCTGTGAAGCCATTCCACCAGAGTCATGCTGCTTGGAAGGAATGAATCACAGGTTAGAAGCTGCAATCTTTGGGAGCCCCGGGGTCTGTGCTCCAGAACACTGGTCACTCTAGGCTGACCTTGCAGGGCAGGAATTGCCTCATGGAGCTTTGTAAATCTGAATGTGTCCTCATTAGTAAGAGAGAGCATGCAAACCCCATTCATCACTGAACAAGAGGGTGCCACTTTCTAGCACACTATGGAGAACTGGGGAGCGCTCGAAATCAGGATGGACTCAGGAGAGCACATACTCTAAAGACTGTGCCCCTCAGTCTGAGTTAGGGGTTCATCTTAAGTGATATCCAGCCCTCAGGCTTTCATAGCCTTAGATACGTACACAGCTGAGGGTTGGGCCCTGTGCACAGAGCTTAGGTAAGAGCAGCAGTTTTGGAATGACTGGTCTGCCAGGGCAAAGAGGCCCCCAACACAGTCTGAAAACCAAGAAGGACACTGAAATTATCTTTGCAGTCTCCATCATTTTGCAAGTGGAATTGGCTCAACATGGACAGTCAGGATAGACTTTATTACAGAACACATTTACTTCAACTTGAAGCTGTCAATCTATTACAATTTTTACAATAATAACATGCAGGGGATTGCTGTCCCTTTGGATATAAACACAATTACTCTCATTGCCATTGGGACTTCCCTTATTTATTGTCTACCTGGCTCAAACACTCCTGTCATCCCAGGCTTGCCTCAGTGTCCTGCCTTTATGGTTGTTCCATGGGAAGTTACTCGTAATCTCTCTCATTTACTCACTCATACTTTTGTCATCTTCAAATGCATAGGACCCTCTGAGTTTCATGCTCACTGAAGTAATTCCTCATGAACTGTGTCCACCCCCAAAATGTGAACTCCTGTTTGTACTCTTCACTTAGGCCTGGAACAGTGTGATGCTGTTACGAGAACTTCATAAATGGCTGCTGAAGAAATGACGCTGTCTTCATAATTAACTGGAAGCCAACCTCCCCCACCCTGGGAAACCATCTCGCCTCTCGTCTCCTACCTTTCTTCCTTTTTCCCTGCCTCAGTTGTATTGACTGGAGCGTGGCATGCTCTTCCCAGAGTTTGCCTATGGACTTCCTCCTGACTGGCACAGTGTGTCCCCAGATCTCTCCTTGGTTGCCCTTTCATATCCTTCCAGGCTCTGCTCAAATGTGGTATCCTGGAGAGGTCTTTCCTGGCAGTTCTGCCTAAAATAGCTCATCTGTGCCTGTCCTTGTTTTGGCATTTTTGCACAGATAATTTGGCACAATTACAAGAGCAGCGACTTGGACTGGGTTAGGCTTTTACAGGCAGCTGAGGAAGCAAATAGAAAAAAACAGTAACTAATAACAAAACCATAATTGCTGGCCTAGCCTGAGTCCTTCCCATACCCTCAAGGGCAATTACTATTTATCACCCCATTCAACCCTCATCTATATTCTATTATTATTCCTCCTTTAAATCAGAAAGACTTGATGCTTAGAGAGATTAAGAAACCTGCCCAAGGTCACATAACTTCACTAGCAGACACTCAAACCAAGTAAATCACCAACCAGAACCACCCAAGGCTCTTTTTGATAGACATATGTTTGCATGCAGTATATAAGTGTAGTCTTGATCATTTTCAAGCCCTTTTCTCCCTGCATGAGCCTCTCTCTTCCTCATTCCCGTGTTCTCCTTTTCCATCTCCAGAAAGCCTGCCCCAGAGCCTCCTGTCTTGAACACAATACCCACAGCAAGCCAGTGAGTCCTGGGTGGTAAAACCCAAATTCAGTCTAGCAAGGACTATAAGTTTTCTTCTTGGTGTTAGACTCAGGACTGAAGAAGCTGTAGTACATATTCCAGAGAGAAAGAGTCATGGTGGACAAAGGGAAGGCCATGTGTCATTCAAGAAGCCAGAGGAGACCCTGTGTGGCTGATGAAGGCACCTTCCATGCATGGAAGCAAGCCCCAGAAGGCAAGATGGCAGATGCAGTAGCTATGCTGGCAAAGCGAGCACAAGATGGTGGATCCAGGTTTTGCATCCCACCCTCACTGAGAAGATGGAGGAGTTTGGAGACTGCACACATAGATCCTCTGCCCATTAGATATGTGGCTCTGTCTAATGTGGTAGAGGTCCCTGAGCTTGAGGTTACTGACTGTGGCATGAAGATGATGATAGCATTTACCGCAGGCTAAGAGGAGATTAGTAAAAATAGCAAAACCCACCAAGTTTGGCTATGTGGTGGACATTCCAGTGGGTGCCTTATGAGCATTTTCTCTTTGATTCTCACTAAAACCTGATGAAGTGGAAACTGTGACCATTACTAATGTGGAATCTGCAGCTCAGAGAATTGAAGTGACTTCTGCATGGTCACACAGCTGGCAGGTGTCAGACTCAAGGCTGGATATAAATTTTGGAACGTGGCTTCCGAGTTGGAGACATTTATTCCTGTTACTGTAGGACGTAAAGTGCTTAGCACAGTTGCAGGCATACAGGGATGGCCTGTGAGACTCAGCAGCGACTTTCACTTTTCCTAGTACTGATATTTTGATCATTTCCCCTTGATTTCCTCTTTCTGCTGATGTCCTCAAGGGTCTCCCCTGTGATTCTCACAGGGTGCATGCATTTCTTACAAATTTGTGTCATTCTCCAAGGAAGATATTTTCCTCCCTGTAAAACCTGTTCACTCAAATAAACACATTTTGTTCAAAGGCAAATTCTGCCTCTCCCCTGAGCCCAGCGCAACTTAGGATTTCCTACCCTCAGAGGTCCCCAAAGATGCCTTGCCTCTATTTTTCTTTGTAAATTTTTCTATGTTTAACCTCAATCTTCCTATGCAGTTAAAATTTCTTGAATGAACACCACTGCAGCTGGAAATTGCTGCCTATGCCTCTGGCCCCTTTTATCTCTCATCGCAGGGCCCACTGCAGGATGGCCTCAGTCTGAGATCTTTAGCCTACATTTCCATGTGAGGAGGCTGATTGGCCCAGATGGTTCATGCAGGAAGCTCCTCATGGCCGAGTTAGCGAAGCTTGGTGATGCGCTCCTCTGAGAAAGCATGTGAGTCAGGCAGGTGCCCAGGAGACATTAATGTGGTCTTGGAGATTCATTTGTAGTGCTTCCAGATGCCTCTGGAAAGGGGCCCTTTTTCCTTTCTCCAACAGCACAGGAGTTGGCCTTGAGGGCTGCATAGGTACTTCAAACGGCACTGATAGCTGGTGTGAGAAAAAATTTCCATTTCCTCCTTCCTGTGTGTCCATATGAAAAGGAGCAATTCCTATGTCGCGCACTCCAGCCAGGGGTCAGGTGTTCTCCAGGTACTGGTCACGGTCCACTTACTTAATTTTCCAAGTTTCTCAGTCCATAGAAATAAAGGGAAATTTGTCTCAGTGAGTCTCAGTTTAGATGCCTCTTGATTCTGACACACTGTCCTCTGTTTTTGTGGGTTTCAATGTCCTGTCTTGTGTGAAACACTGGTGATTATAGATGTTATACTGAAGTGGGTTGGCACACAATATAGGAATCCAAGCAGCCAAATCGAGAAATTTGAAATCTTCAATTAGCTGAGCTCAGTGACCACTCCTGTGTTTCAGAGCTTCACTGAGTGGCACTGGACTGGAAAGTTACAAAGCTTTTAAAACAGAGAGCCACAAAACACATGCTGTTGGAAACAATTTAGCTAGAATCTTACATCAGTGTTTGGTTGACACCTGTGTCCTGCTTCTTTTGTTGAGCAGGTTAATTTTTCTCCTGTGGGTGCAGCTCATTCTGCTTTTCTCTTGGGATTTGTACCCTGCGTAATTTTCCCTTTTCCTGAGTCAAATACGGGACACTAGTTAAATGCAGGGCTCAAGGTGGTATCAGTTATGTCAAGCTACAACAATATGAAGTCTCAGTAAGTGTCCTTAGCTAACTGTCTCTGGGTTTCTTAGATTTTCACTTTTTGATGGTTCTTAAAATGCCAAAGTCTTGGAATCTCTGAGTCAGCCTCTGCCACTGCCACTTGCTGTCTGAGGAATAAACCTTCTCAGTCCCACTCCTTCACATTCACCAAGACAGCCAGCCCCACCTGGGCCCAAGCTGTTTCCTCCTTGGTGTGGCACTCAGGAGCCTAAGCTCTGAAGCCTGGCTTGCTGGTGTGAAATTTCTCTTACTTATGTGCTCTGTGGCCCTGGGCAAGCTTCTTAACTCTTCTTTCCAGGGAGGAATCCATTGAGAGCTTTCTGGGGTCTTGAAGCTTCCATTTCACTTGGGGATGGAGAAAATCTCCATGCCTCTGAGGTTTCTGCTCAGTATTCACAGCTTTGTCCTAGAAAAAAACGATTCCATTGGGTTCTGGATGATCTATCTCATTGCAACAATCATAAGGAAAATATGGAATGATGAGATGGGACTTGCAGGCAGTGGGCTTCTGGACCAAGGCTTTCTGGTTGAAGTCTGTTACATGAGAGGCTTATGGGCACATTATCTGGAAGGATGGGTACAACCTGGGGCATTTATGGGCCATGCTATTATATGAGGGTTGCTGGGTCTGAATCATCTAGGTAGAATCTGATTGCATCTGTATGGTCATAAACATTGGTCTGGACTGGACTCGGGGAACAGGAGAGTGCTGAAAAAGAGAATCTCTCAAACTTGCATTCTTGTTCCCAAAGTTTCACCAGTCGTGACATAGTTTCCATCAATAATGCTTTTTTGAGTCCAGAGCCTGACTTTTGAATTGCTTAGGGACAAACTTCCAGAGAAGCTACCTCTGGTGTGTGTCCATAACACCCCCTAGATTCTGTCCTGTGCCTCTGTGCTCATGCAAGGAGCTATCCTGGCTCTCCTGCCCCATCTTTCTCTTAGGTCCTTGTTTATTAAAAACAATAAAGGCACCTATATAGCAAGAGTGCCTGAATTTTGTGTTTTTACACAAAGCTGTGTGTTTGC